>PQWD01013481.1:0-25321 GCA_019425675.1 Leucinodes orbonalis | reverse complement strand
CAATGAGAATCTCAAAATCAAATCTGGGGTACTTATTCTCCTTAAACCGAATGATTCGCAGTAATAATTTGCTGTCTAAGTCCTCCGATATTGATATATATAACACTTGTACTGGGAAATTAAAAATGCTGTGTCTTCCCCAAGTTCCACAGAGTATTGTTGGCTAGTTTGTTTCATTATCTAATTATTATTTATTTATTGTGTTTTTAGTTTTACTTTTTTACCTTATTAAAGCACTTACTTGTTGTCAATGCATGCTGTTATCACCTATAAGTGAGATTACATTAAGAATTGTAAAGCAAAAAAAACTGTACACGTGAAAATTTAAATCTTATTGGTGATCTTAAAAAAATAAATTATAAAAGTCCTATCTCAAGGACAGGAATTGGGTGGGAAATTTTCACGTGATGTAGATAGCTTAGTATGCCTGCACAACTGTACTTAGGTAACATCAAACTTTGTATAATAAACGCATTAGTATGCTCAATTGAAGGAGAACTAGGGTGACCGACATAGCTCAAAGGATAAGAAAGTTGAAGTGGCAGTGGGCAGGGCACATAGTGCGTAGAACCGATGACCGATGGGACAGAAAGGTTCTCGTGTGGAGTCCACGTAACGGAAAACGAAGCGTAGGCCGACTGCCAACCAGATGGACGGATTACCTGATTAAGGTGGCGGGTAGCAGATGGATGTCAACTGCTAGGGATCGGCCCGCGTGGAAATCATTAGGGGAGGCCTTCGTTCAGCAGTGGACATTTTAGACTGTAATGATGATCTCACTATATACGGGTAAGCTCGTGCCCCTCGGTGGGGTCGTTTAATAAGCTGATGATGATGATGATCTCAATTGTTAAAAGCACTCACACAGTGCGGGATTATTGGAGAATAATAACTGTCTATCAGTTGTTGGTCTCCTTCAATGCCGTTCTCTTATAGTCAAGCGTATCACTTACCATCAGGTGAGCGTCCTGACCGTCCTGTACAATTCGAAACATAAACAAAACTCCTTGAATTTCAGTTCAGTTTAACCTGAACCATGTTTTATTTAAGCCGTCGATTAAAACGAGATCGAATGTAATTTATCAAGAGTTTCTTGTAAATTCATTTGTCCCGGCCCTTAGTCATGATTTGCATTTAAAATGTTTCAGTCATTTATATCCGGCCCAGCAGACTTCAAGCCCCTGTGTTAGGATGTAAATCCTCTAAGAATTGCAAGCGACGCTTTATCTAGTTCACTATTTAACTACCAGCATTCTAGATACTAAAGAAAATCAATTGTTTCTGTTGGATATATCTGTCAGTGGCGGTTGCAATTAACGATTTTTAGTACTTGAGGAAATCGTGAATCCTGGGCGGTAGACTCGATACTCGTTTAGGTAAGTACCACTGCAGTACCTGTATCGACCCGTGAAACAGGAGTAACGCACTTTTGTGTGTTCGGGATGAGGGCACTGTAGTATAAGAGACCTAACATCTATTGTCTCGGGTGACGGGCGCAGTGCGGCATTGATGGATATTAATGACTGTTATCAGTTGTTGGTCTCCTTCAATGCCGCTCTGTCTTGGTCAGACTAGACACTTGTCATGAGGTAAGCGTTGGACCGTTATGTACACTACAACATGAAAATACAAATTCTGCCACAGTAATAAACTTTTTGGATTCACTATTTACGAAAATGGGTTCGCCTTCAACTGATTGATAAGTAATCTATTTATTCTCAAACAAAAAACAAACTGAGCATGACAATTGTGTTTTACACAAAGATAACAACCGTTATTACCTATGGGAGAAAAACCCCAGATCCTTTACCGAGCGTGTATTGTTTATTTATTGGAGCGAGTCTAATCGCGTGTCACTTCGGTGGATAAATACCTAAAGGAAATTGATTTCTTGGAAACGCACGGCTATTGTTTGCGAGAGCGGATATTTAGATTTGATACATGCACCGTTTGTGCCGGGTATAAATTGTGTTTTTTTTATGTAATGGTATATAGGAAGGTCAAGACGCTCACCTGATGGTAAGTGATACGCCTGACTATGACAGAGAGGCATTGAATTGACTAAAAACTGATAGACAGTTATTATTCTCCATCAACGCCGCACTGCGCCCGAAACCAGAGACAACAGATGTTAGGTAACTTATACCCGGTAATTTCAATAGCTACAAAGTGCACAGCACTCTTGTTTAACGGGTCGATATCAGGCAGGCGGTGGTATTTACCTAGACGACTCAGTATCGAGTCTACCACCTAGTAATATTAATTAAGAACATAACAAGGATGTGTCGTGATTCTTAAATTATGAAACTAGTAATGTTAATAATAAGAGCGTCGGTGGCTTTTTGGTGTGGACTGTTGCCTTCCGATCTGGAGGGTGCAGGTGCGATCCCCGCCAAGTACCAATTCTATTTTCTAATTTTCGAAATTATATGTACGTTTATCCGACGCCCTAACGGTGATGAAAGCCATCTGGAGGAAGTCTGCGCAGGCCTATGAAGAAATTTAAAGATAGTACGTGAAGTTGGAAAATCATACTAGGCCCGCTTTGATTACTATGGCCTATAAACCTTATACGGGTAGGTTCATGCCCCTCGGTGAGGACGTATAATTAGCTTAGGCTGATAAATGATAATAATATTAATGTACCCATATAAACTCCAGTCATTTTAGCCTTCTAACGTCCCCCTTTAGGGACAGGCCTTGTCACGTAGGATGACTGTGTGGAGATGGGCTTGTAACCCACCACGCGTGATCAGCTCTTAACTGTGTTTAAATAAGTTGAGCTCTTTCCAACCTTTGAAGGTTAAACAGGCAAGCACAACCCCGCTTCGTTTGAAAATATAATAGGTTTGATTATTCAAAATAAACAATGAAAACTCTGTAACACAAAAGGCAATGTTAAATGATTTCATGCCACAAACAATAGTTTGTGTAGTTTGCTCATAAACAATACGCCATAAATGTGTCTTCAGTCGGTTATATTGCTTTCCACCTTTTGTATCTTGAGATGACCTTATAGTTTCTAGGAACATTGACAAGCACAAAGTACCCGAAGCAAAGCCTTTTCAATGCCAGCTCATCGTACTCTTATATAAGAGCACAAAGCGTTACTCGTATATATGCCCACAGGACGCTCAGTTGCTGTAAAGAAAATATGCAATGTATCTTCTGTGTAGAATCTATTCCATACAACATATTTCCTGTTAGAGTCAGAGCCTATTCGATATCCTGCGGCAGTACAATTGCAATGAAAACGTATCCGGCGAAATTCCGGGTATCACTACATATAATATGTTAGAGCTATGTTCTCAGAAATGGAAACATATCTTTCAATCGTCGGTTGAACCTAAAATATGTTATATATTTTTTAGGGTTATATAATTGAAAAAGAAAATGTACTGGTTTTTCCTCATAACCTTATTTTCTAATAAACACGTAGCGAAGGCGTTAGAAAGACGCCTTACTAAATATGGGCTGGGTGAGAATAAATGTAATGCATTTATTTGCTCGAATGTAGGTTGCATACATAGGTTTTTCAAATTCCAGTATCGTGTACAAATATTAATAACAAAAATAATTATGTAACAATCAATATCATTACAAAAACTCAAACTATACTTTATTAATATGAAAATTATAAATAATAAATATAAATTAATAATAATAAATTAAGTCAAGCAAACTTTACAATCATTCGTATTACTAAGGCATCATAGTCATTTATTATGCAAGGGTCTATAAACCATAAACCAAATTGCAATAAAAAAAATTAAAACACATTTAATTTGTAATGTTAAAAATTCTTTATTGCATATATAACAATGATCCATTTATGGTTAGTTCCGAAAAGGGAACTAAAATATTTGTAAGTAGCAACGGTTTTAGTCAAAAATTTTAAAGGACCAATATAAGTCGACAATTCATTTCATAACAATTGGAATAAAATAAACTTATACATAACAAAAATTGAAATAAATTTGTGTTTGGTAATAATGTTGGTTTCCTTTTACAATATATATTAATGTGTCAATGTTAATGTTTGATATTTTGAACCAAGGTTTACAGGAATCTCTACAAGAAAGTTTGTATAGTGCTCAAGCATCTTTTTTTGTATTTAAAAGAATGCGGATCGCTATAGCTGATGCAAAAAATGAAATACCTATACCTAAAAGTGATAATCTACTAATTTGAACTATGACTACAGTGAAATCAAAACTAGTTTTTCATCAAGATACAGAGACTAATGGTACATTTTGAAAAACTTAGATATTCTTGGCAAGCTTGTGGCAAAAATGGCTAAGATTTTGATCAAAAAACAAGGCATTAAATTTTGCAGCTGAACTTGCAGATATTGGAAGCACGATATAACTTGAGAAACAAGGTACCTATTAGGTACAAATAAATTATACCTATAATTAGAAAAGAAATAATATAATTAAATAATAATTTTATTATCTGGAGATATTTAATGTATGCAATGAATGTCCTAAAATTATGACGCCTTAAAAAATAATATCTTACCAGATGGTAGACTCGGCACTGAGTTGTCTAGGTAGGTATCACCGCAGTGCCAGATATCGTCGCGTGAAGTAGGGGTGTTATGCACTTTTGTTTTAGGTCGGTTTTAGGTAATTTCACTAGCTACAGCGCCCTCATGGCGCTGTAGCTAGTAAAATTACCGAGTATGAGAGACCTAACATCTGTTTTCTTGGGTAACGGGTGCAGTCCGGCATTGATGGTGAATAATAACTGTCTATCAATTGTTGGTCTCCTTCAATGCCGCTCAGTCATGGTTAGGCGTATCACTTACCATTAGGTGAGCGTCCACACCGACTTTACACTTTGTAAAAAAAAAACATATATTTTCGTGACTCAAAGTTCTCATATTGACGATCCATTTGGTGTAACGCTTGAGACGTCGGCTACTACACCGAAAGTTCTAGGTTATTAATATTTAGTTCAATAATTCCTCCTTCGTAGCAAACACTTTTGCTCAAACAAATTCCCAATTAAACTATGGAGGAGCAAGGTTATAATACTTAATATCAAGACGCTGTTAAAATTATTCAATAACAGTGAAGTTGAACGATACCAATACCAATAACCCTTTCAAGCAGTTTCGATCAGACTTGTGATTAATTGCATTTAACTTTGCTTTTTAGTGTTATACTAAGTCAATACTTAATTAAAGACTCAAGGGTCTCTCTGAAATTGTAATTGTTTAAAACATCTTATAAACTTATATTTAATGCTGGATAGCGTCATATCTATAATTTATTTTTAGGTGTTTATTTTAGATGAAAACACTGCTTCACTTGAGATTATCTCTCTCTTCAACCTATTGCAGTCCACTGCTGGACATAGGTCTCCCCCATTTTGCGCCAGACATCCCGGTCCTCCTCACTTAAGATTATAATCACAGACATCTCGATTGGGATATGTATAACAAGAACTGCACGTAACGTTTGCATATCTAAATAAACAGGGGCAAATGTCGTTAAAAATAATGTTTGTTCATCGGAGCACTCTCAATATCATGTACAAGACATTCTGAATTTCAAAATTTGATCCCTTTTTCTGCTACTAGCTGTGCCCTGTGTCAGCTTATTCCAATGATATTATATACTATGACTAATTCATATTTCGAAAGGCGCGCAGAAACTTTATAATTTACGTTTGATTTTTACCTATTCACTAGCGGTCGACTTTCTTCTGTCAAAAGATTCGGAAAGTGAAATGATATTATACTTAAATTGTTATCTATGGAAACGTGGCAGTTTTAATCCTTAGCTATTTAAGTCCACTTTAACGATTAAATATGCATAGCTACAATAGTAAACAACGTATTACATCACTCAAATTTATGTATTCTGGTTATATTATTGCATTGCCAGCCAAATTGAAAATAAGCACCAATGGTCTGAAATGTTTTATAACTATTCATTTTATTTGTTGAGTAATGCGCTTAACAACAACCTTTTTGCTATTTACTTTTTCCAGGCGTTTTTGACTTATCTGCTTACCATCATATTTTGCCATTCATTTGCAAATTTTTCTCGCCCTAACAATCAGTCTTGCACACAGCCTGTCGTTCTAAATCTTTGACTAAGCAAGTAGGAGAACCATTTGCTGGAAGAGGCATACATTTCTTTAATAAACTACCACAAAATTTTGCCGAATCGTCCTTTCACCAGTTTAAATTAAAGATTTCAATAATCCTCATGAAAAAATGTTACTATACAATAGACAAACCTTTATTGGATACAAATGTGTGATCTTGCACAAAGTGTTCCAGTTGCAAAATCTTATAATAAATTATTGTAAAGTTCAGTGTAGGTCTATAAAAAAACTCTGTAATCCATGATATAAAAAGTTTAGAACAGTAAATATCGAGTTTCTTTCCCGATCTTCCTTCTCGAAGATCTTACTTATTCCAAACCGTATGGTAGAGTCATAAAAATATAATTATAATTGACGATTCAAAAGTAATTGTTAAAAAAAACAATTAAGATAACTATTTGGAATTTAAAAGAAAGATTAATTTGTTACCTTTCAACTAAGGCTCTGTGCGTGAGGTGATAAATTAATTGTTTTAAGGGATTCATCCCTTATCGACTTGTCGGACATAACCCTTGAAACCGATCCTTGTGGACATGATCTCTCTCTCATTTACATTTCCTTTACAAAAAAGGGATAAGTGGACGCGCCCGAATTAGACTATTGCTGTTTCTGCTGTTTCCAATTGAATTTATGAAAAAATACTCGATACTAAATTTAATTTGAACGTGCAAATTATATGGTAAGTAATACTATATATATAAACATATATTTTTTTGCAAACATGAAAGTTTTTTAATAGTTTCATTGTATTATAAATTTATAAGCATGTATAAATGGTATTTATTTGTAAAGAACAGTCGTTTCGTGTTTATGATTAGTCTAGCTATTTATGTTTATAATTTCAAAAAAATCGGGTTGGGGGACCGCTTCTAATTTTTTCTTTCTTATCTACGATATTTTTCATATCAGTCCCACAACGCGACGTTCTTTTTTTAGAATTATTGATAGATTCTTAGGTACTTTAACATTAAGTTCTTTTATTATTTTTTACTTTTTAAAGGGAAATTACTTAAGTTCTTGTGTCGGGGGTTTTTTAAATTTTTAATTTAATTTTTATTTTATACTTTTTATAGGTAGGTTAGGTTAAGTTAGATTTTAGTATATTATAATTTAATTACTACAATTTAGATTCTTGCAAGGGTTATAGATTACATTGAAGTTCAAGCTCGTTCGCTATTTTACTTATTAATTACTAGTTTTTCTTTCTATAAATAGGCTAAAGTCACATTGTTACTGATTACAAGTATTTTGCAGTCATTCGGTTACTCACCCCACTTTCACTCCTCATAACTTTGAAACGGCTCAACCGATTTTCATTAAACATGTCTAAGAACACTCGCACATAAGTCACCTTTAATACAAAAACTCAACTCAACTAAATTGAAATCACTGCATGCGTTCGGGAGTTATGATGCCACAGACAGACAGACAGACATCAAACTTATAACACCCCTCTTTTTGCGTCGGGTTAAAAATAAATACGTTCATGACACATAATTAAGACACGTATAATTATGTAGAGAGAAAATACAAACCAATAATGTAGCTTAATTAAAAGACGTAGGTACCATAGCGTGATATTGCAAACTTTCATAAAGAAAACAGCATTTTGAAGTCTCGTGCACTCTACCATCTTGAATATGATAATCTCACATAAGAACCCTACTTTAACCAAGGTCGGCCGCCGAGAGTGGAGGTTATTGCGGAACAAGTATGGGGATATCGCTCATCTGTCCACTTGAGAGGCGTAATGTAGTGATGTCATAAAATCCATAGTTTGACTATCGATGATTGGAATCTAAATTATCGACACAATCAACAGCTCTATTTGGTGCAATAGTATCGAAATACTGCAAGTATTATTGACACACTGACATTTCACAGCGCCATCTAGCCCCGAACTAAGCATTTAGCTCAATGGGGTACTCAATAATGGATAGACAACCTTTTTTTTGTTTATACGTACATATTATACACAGAAAACACCCAGACCACTACAAACAGACATGTTCATGTACACAAATGTTTGCACTGCCCGGGGATCTAACCCGGAACCCCTGGTGTAATAGCCGACGTCTCAACCATACGAAAAGATGGGTCGTCAGTAACAAAACTGTTGATTAACTCAACTATCGATATGTTATCGGTTGTGAAATTTTGAGCAACATCACTAGCATGATCCCTTTACTAGGCAAAAGGAAGGCTTGGGATGCCACGAGTTTTGTCAGTACACACAGGGGTACCTGCGAAGGTACTTAAGCAATTATGTAGAATAAGAAATTTACTTGGAATTTTCATCTTAATAAACAGTATGTGTTTTTGTACAGTTTTATTTATAAATAAATCATCATCAACCCATCAAACGTCCGCAAAGGCACGAGCCTACCCATATAGGTGTATAGCCTTAGTCATCCCCGGGCCCAGTGCCGATTGACCGACTTCACGCACGACCTTGAATCTCTTCGCAGACGTGCGAAGTTTCGTCACATTTATTCCTTCATCGTAAGGCATTGGATAAGATAAATATTATAATGACGAAAATTCGAAAACACATTAGTAGGTGTCAGAATTTGAACCTGAACCCTCCAGATTGAAAGGCATCAGTCCACACCATTGAGCCACTGACGCTCTTTTAAACAAATAACAAAAGAAAATGGATATAATCCAAGTTACTATAACGATATTTCTTGTAATATAGGAGCACAAATACTGAATAGATGATCATGCATGATCTTCCTCGATGGTACATTATTTTTTTCTTTTAATACGTCTTTTACTAAGGAAAAGTAATAGATAGTCTCACGGCATTGAGTTTTTGTACATAGTATTTTGTGATATTTTTGAATAGAAATGTCAGTCAAGTCAGAGCAATATTTTCATTTAGCCAGTGAAGTATTTTAATTGGAAATGTAATCATACTTGATTCTCCAGAGAACTAAAGCGAAGCAAGCTTGAGGACAATAAAACCAGTGTACAGCTCCGGAGAATTAACAAGTGTATTGTAGTGTTGCCAGATGATGCAATTTAGCGCCAACGGCTAATTTTCTTACCGGGCGGCTAGAAGATTTTATTCGATGGCTTTTAATAGGCAGCCAACTCGGCCATATAATTTATTATATAAAAAACTAGCGACCTGCCCCAGCTACAATGCTGATACTAAATACACTATCGACATAAACATGTAGCACGCTCCCGCCGGCGGAACCAAACGCTACGTCCCGCTATTTAATTCTTTGATACCTACAAAAATATAAAGAGCCGTTTAGGTCTATATAAAATCACCAATGTATTTAGGTATTTAATTGGTGGTAGACTCGATACTCAGTCGTCTAGGTAGGTACCACCGCAGTGCCAGATATCGCATAGTGAAATAAGAGCACTTTTGTGTTTCGGGATGAGGGCACTGTAGCTAGTAAAATTACCGGGTACATGAAACCTCTGTTGTCTCGGGTGACGGGTGCGGTGCGGCATTGATAGAGAATAATAACTATCATTTTTGTCTCCTTCAATGCCGCTCCGTCATGGTCAGGCGTGACACTTACCATCAGGTGAGCGTCGTGATCGTCTTCTTCACTTCGTAACATAAAAAATAGGGATTAATGCGATATTGGTTTAAATCTCTTCTAAAATTAGTCATCATTTGTTAGTGTGTGTACAGTACTTAGTACATTTTTTGATGAATCTCGTAAGGTCAGCCTGTGTTTGCATTGTAAGCGGAAAAAAATGTATGATATTATATTAGAAACCTCAAAAATGACAGTATTTTTCCGCAATTAAATGTTTATTATAATTCATATAAATCCTCCTCTTCAATCACTCTTTTTCGAAAAACCACATCAAAATTCATTATGCTGTTTTGAAGATTTAAGCATAAAAAGGAATATAATATAGACAGACAAAATATACCTATGCTCATTCAAATGTGTATGTGTAATATTACAAAACAGTACAACGATTACTCTCAGTTCTCCCAAGAAGTTTCAATAGGAAATAACACAAAAAAAAATTTTTTATTTTAAAATTTTATATTCCCCGCTTCAAATATCAACGGGGCTAAAATCAGCTACATGCGTGCTGCGGGCAGGCTACTTTGGAAAATAAGTTCTGGCAACACTAAGCGTATGCCTCAACATACAAGAGCCAATCATTGATTAATTAACAGCACGCTGTAGTAATGTGTTAACGTCAGTTTAAAGTGGATTCTGAACATATCTCGGCGGCATTGGATTGTATTGCAACCAGACGATGCATGTGCGAAAATAATTTCCTCGTAGCACGGGAAGGGTTGAGTTAGAATTTTGATTGGAGTGGTTTATGGAATTACGTATATTTGACTAGTTATAGCGTCGGTGGCTCAATGGTGTGGACTGTCGCCCTCCTACCGGAAGGGCTGGGGTTCAAATCCCGACATGTACCAATGTGTTTTCAATTTTTTTTTAAATATATGTACGTTAATCAACGCTCTTACGGTAAAGGGAAACATCGTGAGGAAACCTTCATGCACGCCTGCGAAGAAATTCAAAGGTTGTGCGTGAAGTTGTCCAATCCGTACTGGGCCCGCGTGGACGACTAAGGCCTAATCACCCTACCCGGGTAGGCTCGTGCCCCTCGATGGGGACGTTTAATGAGCTGATGATGATGATGATGACTAGTTATAACTGTTAATTAATTACGTTTTAACTAGGCCTGCGTTCAGTAGTGGATAAATTTAAAAACATTTTAATGTCATTTTCTTTTATTGTTAATCACTAATTTTTTTTTATTATGCTGAATAAATTATTTTCTTAAATTCTGCCACACCATCATTATCAGTCTTCAATGGTCTACTACAGAGCACATCCCTTACCACAAAACATAGCTCTGGGGAGATGCTACCACATATGACATAAAATTTTTGTCCCTGCATATTTACTCTTCTTTAATGCTACAATTTTAAACGATAATATATATTATTTTTATGCGGACAAACTAAATTAAACGCTACGGAATGCAATGGTATGCTATAGATATAGGATGACTTAGCTTGAATGCAATAGTGTTTAATTTACCACGTTCGTGTTGTTAGGCACAATTCACGCAAAGGGCGTAATATAACGCCAGTCACAACACAGCTTCTATTTACTGTCATAAGCGAGCTTACTTGACACAAACTAGTTGGGGGGTGTGTTCACATGAGAGTGTCCTTCATCATCTTCAGCATGATACGGCCTAGTGCTGCAGATCTTTCCGCCTAGCATCTAATTCGAACGCTGTTTACAATAACATGTTTAAAAGATTGACCTTAGTACCAGTAAGGCTGTGTTCACATGAGTGTCCTTCATCATTATTTTCAGCCTGAAATGGCCTAGTACTGCAGATCTTCTCGCGTAGCATCTAATCCGAACGCTGTTTACAATAATATTTTCCAAGGAGTGACGTTAGTGTTGGCTAGATAAAGTATCACCTTTAATACAAAAAAACTAAATTGAAATCACTGCATGCGTTTGGGAGTTATGATGTCACAGACAGACAGACACACAGACAGACACGTCAAACTTATAACACCCCTCTTTTTGCGTCGGGGGTTAAAAAATACCAGGTATAAGAGATCTGACATCTATCGTCTCGGGTGACGGGCGCAGTGCAGTGTTGGCGAAAAATAATGAGTAGATACTTCATCATCAGCTCATTAAACGTCCCCACCGAGGGGCACGAGACTACCCGTATAGGGTGATTAGGCCTTAGTCGTCCACGCGGGCCCAGTGCGGATTGGACGACTTCACACACAACCTTCGAATCTCTTCGCAGGCGTGCATGAAGGTTTCCTCGCGATGTTTTCCTTCAACGTAAGAGCGTCGGATAACGTACATATATTTTCGAAAATTTGAAAACACAGTGGTACGTGTCGGGATTCGAACCTCAGACCTCCCGGTAGGAAGGCGACAGTACACACCATTGAGTCACCGAGTAGATACTTAATATTATTAAATTCCTTTAACATTGCATGAGTGCACCACGTGAGCGAACTGAATGACAATGCCTCCATATCCTTTATATTCATAATGTATACCTATTGTTGGTGACGGGGGATTCCTTAGGTTAGAAGGAGTATAAGTAACAACACCGTTTGTTGTGGACAATGAGGAGAGAGCCTTGAGCGCGGACATACGTCAATCATCCGTGGCACGTTGCGGGCGACTGCCGCGCACGGGCGCGACATCTACGGACTGTTTCCATAGGGTTAACCTAATACTGCGCGCGGGGACACACTTAACCTGCGCCAGCGCTCGGACTCACTTCGTTCTTTATTTAAAAACATAATAGTTTTACAAAGCGTTTCAACAGTTTAGTTCACACAAATATTATTAGACATTAGGTTTAACATACAAGTTATGAGTTATAGTATCGAATTTACACCTTTAGGTAGTTCTTTAGTTATTAAGTTACAACTTTATCTATAGTATAACTAGTTTTAATTATTACAGATTTTAAACATTAAATATAAATAAATATAAATATCCACTGACATTCACACAGCGCCATCTAGCCCCAAGTTAAGCGTGAAGCCTGTATTATGGGTACTAAACAACGGATAAATATACCTAAATACATATTTTTTTTCGGAAATACATACATATCATACATAGAAAACACCCAGACCATTACAAACAGACATGTTCATGCACACAAATGTCCACTGCCCGGGGATCGAACCCGGAACCCTTGGTGTTGCAGCCGACCTCTCAACCGCAACACCAAATGGGTCGTCAATTAGTCTTAAGTTCTGTTACATGCCTATCGTCAACACCTATATTGTGACCGAAATGATGAATGTGAGTGCAAACTTTGACATATTTTATAATTCCGTAACTTTGACATAACTTCAGTGGCGGATTTACTAATAGGCTAAGTAGGCTTGAGCCTAGAGCGGCAGATTTAGAGGGCGGAATATTGAGTTCAATTATTTTTTATGTTACAGAAATAAAAAAACATCACTACATAGTATAAAACAAAGTCGCTTTTTCTGTCCCCATGTCCCTAAGACCCTAAGTGCGCTTAAATTTTTAAAACTACACAACAGATTTGATGCAGTTTTATAATAGATAGAGTTATTTAAGAGGAAGGTTTATATGTATAACATCCATTAAATAGTGGAGGAATACTGTTAATTTTTGAGGTTTCTAATATGTAAACGTATACAGTTTCAATAGTTAGTAGGGGCGGCAAAAATGTTTAGCCTACTAGCGGCAAATTTGTTAATCCGCCACTGCATTACATAAATGTGACAATAATTTAAAAAAATAGCAGTCAATATGCATGCAGTTTTATAGCTGTATTTGTGACATATATAACTAGCATATTTTAAAAGCTATTTTTTGGAAACAATATATTTTGATGAATAACTTCAATTACTTACGAACATTTGCACATCGAATTTCGGTACAATATGTTGGAAGCATTAATTTATAAACAACAATTAGTTTTGTACCATATTTCAGCAAAAAAAATATTATTTTTATTAATTTTGCAAGCCGTCGTCAAATTCGTGGAGATAAAAAACATGAATACTAAAACCTTGTCTGCGGTAGACAGTCAGCCTTATTGTTGTATTATTTAAGAGCATACTCGTGTCTGTATCTCAAGTAATGTCCGGCCAGATCTTGTCTAGACTTAGGGCGTCTAAGCCGAGTAACGAGTTCTACAGAACAGAATCTAGATTTAGTAACACCATTTATGGTGATAAAAGAGGCGATATTTTTTGCAATTTGTTTTCGTGGGAATCGTTTCTGATAAATGTGCTTACATTTTCATTTATTACTTTACCATTTAAAGAAGTTTTTGTCTTCTCAGTCATACAATCTTGTGGTAATGTCTGGGTCAGAGTTTGTGGTATGCTTGCTCTCGTGATGTGTCACCGATCACCATGAATTTTTATTATTAATAAGTTATTACAATAATTAATTTAGGTTATTGCATAAAGGGTTCTGGGTTCGATCCCCGGGCAGTACAAACATTTGTGTGCATTAAAATGTCTGTTTATATTGGTTTGGATGTTTTCCATATATTATGTATTTACAAAAAAAATACGTAAGTTTCCTTAGAGGTGACACTTTCTCTTTGGCTAGTGGCATGTTAAGAAAAAAGTTCCCTGCAAAAGTAGAATAAAGAAGAAATAGGTCAGTGTATCTTTAGCCAAAAGTAATCTCACTAGTTATACGATTTAAGAATTCGTTTTGTCATTCTAGTCACGACCATCTATCCTGAAATAGTTGAGTGATAGTGATATTTTCTTTATTTTATATTCCTTTTCGTATTTCGTTTTTCCGTCACAATACGGATAGTAAAATAAAAAAAATGTTTTAATTAATAAATTCCATAACCAGAATAATGAATGCACTTTGTTTCGCACTGATAAAATAAATACATTTTACGTAATGAAGCGGAAATTAAATATTGCTGTTTGCATTTCTGAAATTCTTATGAAATATGCCTCCGCATATTTACCAAGACCTTTCATTTGTACTTTAATATGCGCACATTATAATAATAAAATATGAACATGAACGAGCTCTATATATTTGCGATATTTATTAATTACGAGTAGGTTCAAACGCCAGGTATATTATAACTGCATCATTTTTATATATTTTACCGTAATTAAGGTAAATAATTTCGAGTTTTCTGATGATCCTTTGATATATTTTCGACCACTTGTATTTTTATAGCCACAGAGGCTATTTACACATATTTCAAATGGGTGAATGATATACCTCATCGACGCCGACACTCTTACGGTTGAAGGAAAACATCGTGAGAAACCTTCATGTAAGCCTGCGAAGAGATTCGAAGGTTGTGTGTGAAGTCGTCCAATCCGCACTGGGACGACTGAGGCCTTATCACCCTATACGGGTAGGCTTGTGCCCCTCGGTGTTGACGTTTAATGAGCTGATGATGATACCTAAACAAAAGTCTTCAAACTGTATTCTCTTTGGCGGTTCGTTTTTGAGGCACGGGTGGCGTCTCTACCTTTATATACATAATATTATTGGTGAACAACAAAAAAATATAGCAGATTGCAAGTTATCTCGGTCGTCCCAATCGTTGTTTTGGTTGCATACATTTTTTAGCAACTTGCTAATAAATAAAATTGAATTATCAAACAAAATATAGGGAACCACACATACAAAAACACATGTTATACTAGAACTCTACATGGGAAGAATGTCAAAATGCCCTATCGCAAAATAGTTGCGGTGCAAACCGTTGATTTCCAACGTTTCGCCGGAAGCACTCGCGGTAAATTCTGACGCGCCGGCTGCAACCATTGGTAATTGCATAGCTCTACACGCATCTTATATATAAGACCTCGCCACGGCTAACGAGGGCCTCGATTCTCTTTTAAAATGCGCTAATAGGATTGTTATTTAATATAAATAAATATCCACTGACATTCACACAGCGCCATCTAGCCCCAAGTTAAGCGTGAAGCCAGTAGTATGGGTACTAAACAACAGATATGCATACTTATTATTTTTTTGTAAATACATATTATACGTAGAAAATACCCAGACCAATACAAACAGACATGTTTATGCACACAAATGTGTGTACTGCCCGGGGATCGAACCCGGAACTCTTGGCGTAACAGCCGACGTCTCAACCATTATACCAGATGGATCGTCGCGTTATTGTGTCCCGATATTAAAATTGCGCACTCATTCGTTTGTGGTAGATTTTAATTGGTAACACTGGACAATTCATCCAACGTTACAATTACCATTTTAAACTATGGATCGACTTGCGAAAGGTTGCAGGTAGGAGCTGGGAGAGGAAAGCGGTGGACTGGGATATCTGGCGCAAAAGTGGGGAGACCTAAGTCCAGTAGTGGACTGCGATAGGTTGAAGAGAAGAACTCGCCACAGGTGCAGCCACAATATCAGTGCTGCAGTAGAATGGGAAGTGCCCAGGCTGTAGGTACCTGACTGGCCACTAAATTTGAAGTGATATTTTTAAAATTTATTTATAATTAGAAACTTGAGTACAATTTAGTGTATACGGTAACGGTTGCATTGTTTGAAATCGCATCATATCATCGTCCTTCAATTCTTTTGTTTGCAGACTATATTTTTTTAATATTCTTGTTTTGTATTCCCTTTTGATAACACTACTATATGTCTGCAATATTTCAGTAATTATAGAACCTGTAATGGTACGGGGTGGAGGGTTGACGATCTGAGTTACAGGACTTGTCCTAGTTCAGGTGTCAGCCCGCCATAATCTTTCAGTTCATAAGATAAAATGTATTGTGAATGTTTGTGTTGTTTTATAAAATACTGTAAGATTATGGTGATAAAATAATTTATTATTTAATTTTTTCATGTGTCTGATCTTTTTATACGGCCGGCTCTCGGAATATCACTGAGTTGAAAAAATGAACATATACGTACAATGGTCTTTATTAAATTTATTATACATATATATAAAACAATACACGCAGGCATGCCGTAGTGTTGTAATTATCCTTAGAACCGTCTGAGCTAGCCAACCGAAGTCAAGTACGCCTAGATTTATGGCTTAAAGCCAGTCTGCTATTCGTACATTTCTCTCCATAATTAATTTGGTACTTAGGTAATTGGGAATAATATTGCTTCTGGAATTATTAATGGCACGTTTTGTTCGGTTTATATCAATTAGGTGATACGAATGATTATCACGTAAAAAGACTAATTGTTCACTTATGGCTTGTAGCGTTTGGTTTAATTGATTGCCTAGTTACAAGACAATCCTTTTGTAAATGTGTGCTGTTCATGAAAATAAATGAATTAGCTAAATAATCGTACAACAAGTTAGCTCTCTTAAGTTTATATATATATTTTTTTATTTATTTATTTAGAAAACAAACGGTCATACATTTTCATTAGTTTCTACATATATTGTTGTTACAAACAGACCTATAGTTCCTCTTTTAATCAAGTTACATATAATTATTGAGCTTAGCTCCGAATTAGTATTAGTGTAATGTTACTTGTACAATGTTAATTATTAGGTATAATGAGGGTTTAATTGGTCATTCGGTAAATTTATAATCCGTTATTTAATAAAGATGATTAATATCATCACTCTGATATTCGCATTCCCTAAGTTCGACTTGGTTAGAAACATAATTAAATAAAGTAACTCTTAAAACCAATATACACGTGTATCATTTTTACACAAGTCAGTCCAAAGTATGTCTAAAATACACGCTTGGAATAAATTTAAATGAAACGGAACACCAAAATGTTAATGTGAAATTGCAAAATGAAGTCTTTTAGTTAAATCATTCGAGCGAGCGGAATTCATCTCAAAACGTTCGCTCTCCGATTCCATTTAATCATTTAAACCCGTAAATCATTTGCAATGTGGAAAATTAGAAAATGGCCGAACTCGGCACGCGGCCGTTTTAAGAGCTTCGGGTCATTTTTGGTGATTTTGTTAATGCGATTTACGAATTTGTGGATTTGCGATTTAACTGTGATTTTGTGAAGCAGTCATTGTGAAGTGTGGTGACGTCATATTTAGATGAATTGCCACCGTTTCTTCCCACTGGTGCCGAAAGTCGCGCCGGACTTAACGCTCAGCATAAAACGGGAGTTTTTCTATGTTGCAGATTATACAGGACGGTTAGGAAGCTCACCTAATGGTAAGTAATACGCCCAACCATGACATAACGACATTGAAGGAAAAAAAAACAAATGATAGACAGTTAATATTCTCCATTAATGCCACAATGCGCCCGTCACCCAAGACAACAGACGTTAGGTCTCTTATACCCGGTAATTTTACGAGCTACAGTGCCCCCATCCCGAAACATAAAAGTGCGTAACACTCCTATTTCACGGCACAATATCTAGCACTGCGGTGGTACCTACCTAGACGACTCAGTATCGGGTCTACCACCCAGTAAACACAAGAGTACAAGAGAGCTGTTGTTCTTACCCAGATCAATACCAATATTTCAATTAATATTTTTTAAAAATATAATTTAAGGACATCGATAAAATTATTATATAAAGATGTCAAGTGTTTTGTGTTCTTATATTAGAAATAACCTTTTACAGCGTACCCATGTCGTACCTATACCGATATCAGTTGGAAGTTCTGTTCTCGAAGTTGTATACGTGGGACAGGTCGTCTTAATGGGTAGGTCCATCGAACAATTTAAATTGCATTGGATTTATGTTACCTATTGACAAAATGATACAGATATTAATTGGAATTTCAAGTAAACACAACAACACTTTTCATGTCATCTTTGATTATTCAATTAGATTGGTATCAAATCAAATACTTTATTTGCAATAAATACGGTACAAATCAGGTGTTAGTAATTATTTATATTTCTCATATTTAGCCACAGTTTGGCATGCAAAATAATTTCAATTTAGTAAAACTATGTCAAAATGTAATTAAATAAGTCGCATTCAAGTCATAATAATATAAAGCAATCAATTAACATTTATCAAAAAACTCCTTAAGGGAATAAAAACATTTATCTACAAGCGACTTCTTTAGACTTTTTTTGAACAATTGTACAGGTAACTTCTTAAAATCATTATTCAAGTGATTAAATATTCTATTGCATAAAATAACTATTATTTGTGTATGATGTTGTAGTGACTAAAGGAAATACTAGTTTAATAGATATCTATTACTATTTATTCGCCCCACATCACTAACTCTTGGAAAGCTACGGTTATGTTTAACGAACGCGCAGATTTCATATAATATATGTACATTGAGGGTAAAGTTAGAACTGGTTGGTCTAAAATCTTATAACCAAAGACAGAATTACACAGCTTTTCTATAGCTTTCAATTCTCGCCACACAATTTGATAATCTTCTTTATAAAGAATTATGCAAGGAAGCACAAGAAAAACACCCACTTCCTTATGAATAAACGACGAAATAGAACAGATAACAAATAAAACGCAAGGAATAATCCCAAAATGGAATCCATATTTCAGGCCTGTTGAGATTTGACGGCTTACGGTTGTATATAAGTACGCTTACGAAATCATTATTTTCTGTTTCTACGTTTCTGCGTTAGAAATACTAAATATTTTGACCTGTATCGTATTCAAAACGACTTTTCTATGTTGGCTTCGCATGGCCTTCTCAACTTCACCGGGCAATTGGTGAGCGCAGATAGTTTATATGAAAAAGCCAGCAGCTACCATATTGTTCAGGAACTGCGATGCGTACAGATTTGGAATTGGGTAAATGTCCCGATTAATAACAAATCAAAAAGTGTCTCTTCTCTTTTCAGTGTTATTCCAATTCATAATGTGAAAAGAATGTATCTTGGTCTATCATTTTGAAATTGAACCAAGAGCTAAAAACCCCTAGTATTTATTATTTTTGATCTGAAACTACACTAGTGGTAGACTCGATACTGGTCGTCTAGGTAGGTATCACCGCAGTGACAGATATCGTCCCGTGAAACAGGAGTGGTATGCACATTTATGTTTCGGGATGAGGGCAGCTAGTGAAATTACCGGGTATAAGAGACCTAACATCTGTGGTCTCGAGTGACGGGCGCAGTGCGGCATTGATGGATAATATTAACTGTCTATCAGTTGTTGGTCTCCTTATAATGCCGCGTCATGCACAATGCACCTGATGGTAAGTTAAAAACCTAAGAAAAAATCCCGACTTGTTTGGCCTCACGTACCGATTTAAAACAAATCGCACCTGGCAACACTAGTTAATATTAAATATTATTCATCATCATCATCCAGTTAAACACATCTAATTCACAAAAAAATGTTTTTGTGAATTAGATGTGTTTAACTGAAAAACATATTATACGAATTGACTGTTACCCGATAGCACTTTTGACAACTGCCCAGATTTTGCGTACACACCAATGATGTAAAAATGTATGGATTCGTGAAATGCTCACAAAACAATCGAAAAAATGGTCCGAATGCAGCTACAGCACACATACACATATTTCGAACACTTTTACCTAAACAAAAGAGTTACAAACTATACTCTCTTCAACGGTTCGTTTTGAGGCACGGATGGGTATCTACCTTTAATATACAGAATATCATTGGTACACACGAAATCAGTAAATGTAAATAAAATTAAATGTCTCCATTGGACGTGGTGACTACTCTGATTAACCCTTAATCGGATACAGCACTTCCAAGATTTTCATTGGTTTCGCCTGTATGCCCAAGGAATAAGTTCAATATGATGTGGGATCCATATTCCCATTGTCCAATTAAGGGTTAAATATTCGAGATGGCAATCAATAGGCCCGGCCTAGGGACCGCTTTTATATGGGTTAGAGTATTCAAAGAATTTTATATGAAAGCTAGTAATAAGATTAAGTAGGTACTTAAGGTGATGTTTGCCTATGATATGGGCTCATCATCAGCATTACGTCACTGTAGTAGGGACACGAGCCTACCCTTAAAGAGTGTATAGGCCGTAGTCGTCCACGCGGTCCCAGAGGACTTGGTCGACTTCACGCACAACTTTGAATCTTTTCGTAGGTGTGCGCACGTTCCTGTATATAGACAAAAGACCGAAGATCATATTATATGTGATTGATTGGTTCTCTGTTTGTTCACATTATCGCAAGTGTGTTGCCGACCTTCAATGATATTCTGTATATATAAAGGTAGAACCCGTGCCTGAAAAATAAACCGCCAAAGAGAATACATTGTAGGCTCTTTGTATAATAAATGTACTCTCATTCGAAATATGTGTATGTGTGCTGTTGCTGCATTTGGAACACATTGCATTTTATCAGTGTTTTGTGAACATATCACGAATCTTTACTTTTTACATCTTTGTGACCCTTCACATTGCGGCTGTATGTTTTTCATGCTGAAAAAGCTTATTCTTTATGGTTTTGAAAATAGGCTATCACGGATCCGATCACAGATTTCCCAATACAGGAGATGGGGCAAGCCGCGTTTTTAAGCGCGACAAATGTAAGCTCAACGAGCATACACTGGCTGCCAGTTTACGCTCTGTGTAAGTCGCGTCCAGACGCACGCATTTTAGAAGAAAATACCGTTTATTTTCCAAAATGCCGTCCTGTGCAATAGTAACATGCCATCATCGCAGTGATTTAGTAAATTTAGCAAATAATGGAATAACTTTTCACAGGTAAGAACTATATAATTAAAAAAGGATATTTAAACGAATCGTCCGTTTTTTATTCATGAAAACATATCACTGTAAATTCTTTGTAACGATCTCGGTAGTTATATTACAATGCGGCTGTGCTAACTGTTCGTCGGTTCGCAATTCATAATATGCGCGCAATGGTTAGCGAACATTACTCGTGTTCCACTAGAACCATTATTCGGTAGTACGGCCCCTGACCGCGTCCGTTGGTACAAACGCCTAGTGAGAACCATTTTATCGACCCACCTATCGATATATTCGTATGCAGTCTTGTATGGAAGCGGAAGGTTTTTGTTTATTATTTTACGTTTGTATTTTTTTATATCCTCGATTCTACTAACAGTATTTAAGAAATATTTTGAGGCTATTTTATTTATATAAAGTTATTTTATATCTTTTATTCGATATTTAAGTTTTGTTTAAAAACATAAGTACATAATAAGCGAACAAAGTTGATAAGAATCACGACGGCTATTGGCTTTTTATCAATGGTGACTGTGAACACGCCACGGCCATTTTTAATTTGTGAATGTGGTTGTAAGGATTTTATAAAATAATGAACAAATAGTGATTTATTTTATAACTTTTTAACATTTATCATTATATTATGTCTGCCCTTTTCTGAAGCTATTCTATAGTAATAGTATCTAATATTTAAGGTTCCCAGAAGATCAGCGTTGTAAGTTTTACGTTTATTATAACATGGAATAAGTAACCCTTTACAAGACAAATATTTATGTTAATTTTACCATATCTACTCGTACATACTCGTATCTGCATTGGGTGTTGCTATTTAAAAAATATATGTTTTCATTCTAAACATTATCTCTTGAAATGTAATTAAAATTTACTTTCGCTGTATTGATTTTTAGCGATGATATGATATACATACGTCGATCGATAATTATAGTTCTAATAAAATGAATAAAGCTACGCGGCTTAATAATATTGTTTAAATAATATTATTAAAGTTCCTCAACATTATTAATACACCAATAATATATTTCATTTAAAATTAACATTTATTTCACGTAACCCAAAATTAACAGTAGGATTTTTATTTTGAATCTTCGTGCAGGTAATAAAAAAGTATCGACATCTATCGATATAACGCTTCCCCGCATGGATCACCGCGTTCAAGGTGTCCGTGATTGGGTAAACATTGACCAATGACGAGTAATATTATTAAGTGTAAGTATTTTTAATGTGTGTGTGTAAGTTGAAATTGCGACATTGGGTCTTCTTATAAACTTAGCGACTCGTCCGGTCTAATTGTTATTCCGATGTCTGTGGATACGATGTGATGTAAGCATGTCAATCATCATCATCATCAGCTCATTAAACGTCCTCACCGAGGGGCACGAGCCTACCCGTAGGTGTGATTAGCCTAGTCGTCACGCGGCCCAGTGCGGATTGGACGACTTCACACACAACCTTCGAATCTCTTCGCAGCCGTGCATGAAGGTTTCCTCACGATGTTTTCCTTCACCGTAACAGCGTCGGATAAAAGTACACATAATTTCGAAAATTCGAAAACACATTGGTACATGTCGGGATTTGAACCTCAGCCCTCTCGGTAGAAAGGCGACAGTCCACACCTTTGAGGCACCGACGCTCTCAAGCATTTTAATAAAAGTTGGTTAATTGTTAAAACCAGAACACAATTTTATTATAGACCTGGATTTACTCGTTTGACTGTATATTCGAACCCGACAACAGTCTGAATTTAGTTTTAAATGTATCCAGAGCAGCGAGTGCCGCAAACCGGATTGAGAAGCACTCTTCTTTACGATAGTACTCGGCTACATTCCGCTCTCGCTTTTAATTTATACCCACGATTAGTACAGTAAATCAAGTCCGCAGACTATCTGTTCCTGCATTTATAGTACAAATGTTTTATTATTTGCTTGTGTACTGGCGAACTTTTACCAAATTACAATACAAAATATGTAGGTATAATACACATTAATCATCACTATGCCTTTACCGGCCCGCAGGGCACAGGCCTTCTCGCGCAGCAAAGCTATGAGGAGATTAGTCCGAAAACCATGTATGTGGGCCAATGCGTATTAGTGGATGTCAACGATTACCATCCTAAGTGTAGGGCTATCGCAATTGCTGTAAATAATCCACGCGCCCAGTGCGGGTTCGCCGACTTCACGCACAACCTTGAATCTCTTAGCAGGCGTGTGCAGGTTCCGCCACGATATTTTTCTTCACCGTCACACACTTCACGTTCACACCATCTTTGAAAATTTTCAAACACATTGGTACGTGCGGGATTTGAACCTAAGCTCTCCCGGTAGGAGGGCGACAGTTAGATTTTCGAGGCAGACTGACGTTCACTCTATAGATTTTGTATATACCTTCTTATATTTAAGTATTTGGTTCCCAGCGGTATAACACACGTACATATAATATTCTCCGCGCAACTGGAAAACATAACCTTAAAGCGCGCAGCTCACGCGCGGCGCGTTATTTTTGATTAAACATTGCTATCCGACGACTTGCGGAAGTCGCTGGGGGAGCTGATGAGAAAAGCGGAGGACCGGATATCTGGCGCAAAATGGGGGAAGACCTAGTCCAGCAGTGGACTGCGAAGGTTGAAGAGAGATTGCTTTATTCTAAAATAGCTTTTTTAAAAACCTGACACCTATTCCGGTCCAAATCTGTCAACCGTTTCAGAAATTAACCGGAAAACAGACAGGCAGATTTTTTATCATATTATTTTGGCGTATTACCATATTTATACATCTGCATTAAGAAAAATGGATTATTCAATATTACAAACAGACACTCCATTTTATGCATTATTTAATAGATTATTATTAACAATCAAAGGAAAAATAACCCAGTGGAATACTTACTCCCGTTCAAGGGTTCGGGTTGATTGATTAGGGTTCTCTAATTACCTCTTGCTACCGAAAACCGCTAACCTCGAATCGTGAAAATCTATTTAGCTGCATGTACCTTAACTTGAAGGATTTTCATGTATACTTAATGGCAACTGGATTTTTCTCTTTAATATGTAATTGCACTGTTTGAAATTGTAAAGAGAATTGATAGCGTTAAACTTTAAATTGTTTATTATTCATACCAACATAAATCCTGGAGATTTTACATCTGTCTAATTGGCCTTTTAATACCTCCGACCCAACTCACTTGCCTCCGAACTAAACTTTTGGTCTATGCTTAAGAGTTTAAGATCCAATTGTTGGCCAGATGATGCATATCATATTTGGCATTTTAGCATCTATGCGTTGTTCAAACAAAGACGAGATGACTCATATATTATACCGGCTAGCGCTTTTTAGTTTCATCTCTTTATCTTGGGAGAACGATGTAAGCCAAAAATTATAAAAACAAAACATAAAATCAAAGAGTATTATAGAATTTCACAATACCCTAGAATTGGCATGAGGTTTACATAGTGGGTTAAGAATTAGAACTACCCACTTCGCCATTGTTAATATGATGTAAAGCCTATACCTGCAACTTACTGGCAAAAACATCCATAAATCTTCTACAAAAGTATTCTGTGTTTGAAATACATCAATTGAGATTTCCAAACACAAAGTATGGCGTTGACTCAATTAACAAAGAGTTCATAAATTGACACAAGGTAAGTAATGCTCAGACCCCGAAATTAAGATATAACACCTACATACAACATACTACATGCAGGAAATGTCAAATCCAAATTCAACACGGACGTGACGTAATAGTAGCTCGAACACTTAAACTCGCGAAGCCCGGATGATATTGTATATTTGTCACGAGATCCTTCAGCTGGTATTAATCTTAGCTCGACAGGCTTACATAGCCTAGTGAATACACGCGTACTCATACCGGTGATACGTCACTTAGTAATCCCTCACAAGGTCAATGGTTGACGTGTCTACTCACTTTCATCTTAATGTGACCTTAAGTAACAAGTCAAGCTTGAATAAAAGAAAGCACTCTCAACTTATAAGGTAGTGGTGGAAAAAATGTCTTATGAAAACAAAGGTCAAAGGGCTTGAATTAAACGAAA
>PQWD01013480.1:0-149672 GCA_019425675.1 Leucinodes orbonalis | reverse complement strand
TCGAGTACTAAACACGACTTACATACTCGATACTCATGTGTACGCACTCGAGTACCGACAATGCACATAAAAGGTACACTTATCACTTCTATCTATTAATTAATTATAATTAGCGTCCCTGTGATCCATCGCAATGTGACGCAACGGTGGTATTTGCGGCGTGATTTTTATTTAAAACAATATAAGTAATTAAAAGTAAATAAACATTATTCCACCACCAGAATTTACAGGTATTACAACTGTATAACAAATTTATGAGAAAAATATGTAAGCATGTGGAACCGAAGCCTAATCTAAGACGGCCCTGTATTTCAGGACTCCAGAACCCACTCGCAGATCGAGATCGAGATTCGGGGCAAGTGCCATAATACGTGTGTGTGTATATATGTGTGCGCCGCGCGCATATGAGTGTGTGTGTGTGTGTGCGCACGCGCGTGTTGTGTATGTTGTTTAAGTATGTCAGGTGTTTATATTTTGTGTAGTAAAATTTATATATTAAAATATTTTTTATATTGGCATATACTTTAGAAATAATTGGAAAGACATTTAAATAAAATGTATTAAGTTAACAAATGGACATAATGTATATAAAAAAGTCAAAAGGAAATATTAGTATAAGGAAAGTTTAAGTAAATTTATCATATATTCTCCTTTATAAGGAACATAGCATAGACACATTAAGAGGCCCTTAAAGTGAGTCACCAAGTTTTATTTCGTATTTTATAACTGGCACCGCACACTAGTCAAAGACCCTCATCTGAGGTATTTGTACGAAAAGATCTGCCTCAACTTCCCGATCGCTGCCCATCCTAATTGGATTCGACGAGAACTCCTCCTCGAAATTAGACCATTTGGACTACCTGTCCCAGGTACACATATTCATCTACAACTTCGAGGACAGAACTCCTTTACTGATATCGGTGTAGGAACGACATGAGTATTAGACCACGCGGCGTGATCTAATACCAATGTCGTTCCTACACCGATGAACCACGCCATTGCTTCACGCCTCTGTCGTCGTACCATCACGATTACGGAATTAAAGAGCTTCTGGAGGTCTTAGCATGGCGAAGTGACTTCCGGGATATCCTCAGATAGATAGTAAATATATGTATGTCCAGGTATGTCCCTGATAATAATTTAACAGTTCAAAAGTAAAAAAAGCCTCAGTAATGTCTATATTTAGCTACGATAGTATCGATAAGCCTATCGATACTATTATTTTAGCCAAAGTATGGATAATCGACAATCGAGCGAGCGGTAACACTTACTTAGTTACTTACACTTACTACTTACTTACTAGTGGCAACACTGAGTCTGAAACGTCATTCATTGTGGTCAAACAAAACATGCAATCACTAAATAGTTTATTTGTAAACAAATCTCATCATAATTCATAATCTACCAAAGAACATTGTGTTAAAATGATAATACTGCAAAACTAATATTTACCATAAATTATTTTACAAAGTATAGGTCATATATTTTCTTTGTCTTTTTTATTAATTGCAGTTCTAAACCAATTTCACTTACTAACTAAAATGAAATGCAATGATTTATATTTTTTTTTAGTATATACATATATTATCATTGGTAAAATTTAACAATGTTAAGCATTATAATTCGACACTAATTAAATAAGTGCAGTGTTGTTTGTTAATGTAAGACATCTGGCCTTAGAAAGCCGTTAACCTATGTTATTAAACTATGGATAAAATTATAGACACAGTCTCTATTTGGAAACAGTGCCCTCCAGAAATCTTACTAATAATATTCGATTTTTTGGATGCCAAAACATTAGTCAATTGTATGTTGGTCAATAAACAGTGGTGGAGTATTATTACTAATACAATTGTCAAGGTTAGTGCAATGATTAATTTAAAACTAAAATTCCTTGTTTTTATTAAATTGCTAACTATTAAAACTCGGATTTAGAAGTTAAATATAATTTGATTTCATATATTTTTAGCGCATTGGATGGGATAAATTTATTGAGGATGTACTACCAGACAAAGGGGCCACTTTTAAGAAAAGATCAAGTTTAAGCCTGCATGATACAGTTTTAAATATCTGCCTTTGGCAAGAAATATATTTGGCATTACCGCAATGTAGCTATATACATAATGTAAATGGTGTTCTAAAAATGAATGTTTACAGAGGTAATTGATTAGTTTCATATTTTAACATAAATCTTCAATTATAATAAGATTTAGACCATGAATGGTTATAGCATGTTTGTATGCTATCAGGACCTTGTTTTCTGTAAGTTTGTCTGGTTGGTTATTTGATTTATTAATTTTATTCTGTTTAGATATTTCAGAATGTTAACAAAGTTCTTAGTTTTGCAGTTTTTTATTTTGAGTTGCCTGCATTGTTTTATAATAAATAATATAAAAAGCAAGAGTATTTTATATTACAGATAATATTATAATAGTAACTAACAGGGAAGTCAAGTATTTTGATATAAAAAGTCACAGACTTTTAAAGTGTTTTCCTATGTCATGTAAGTGTTTTTATAATATATATTTTTGTGAGTTTCATGAATAGTAAATCGATAGGGCCAATATCTAATTGCCCCTATATATATTGGTATTTTGTAATAAAAAATAGTTATTATCATATAGTAGTACATCACCTAGGATAATATAGCTTTCCAATTAAGAAGTCCACATCCAGTAGTTTTGGAGTGTATTTAATGTAAACAAACAATTAAATCTTTTTCTTTTTAATATAATTAAGTCAAAACATTACTAATATAAAATTTGCTTGAATGTAGTATGCGCATAGATAATAGATTCATGTATTGTGTGTTGTGAGATTCCATCCGTGCTACATATGACCCGATAAGGATCATACTTTGCCACGGTAAAATATACAGTAGGAGTTCTAAATCCATATTAAATAAGATATTACACATCATCATCAGCTCATTAAACGTCCCCACTGAGGGGCACGAGCCTACCCGTATACGGTGATTAGGCCTTAGGTCGTCCACGCGGGCCCAGTGCGGATTGGACGACTTCACACACAACCTTTGAATCTCTTTGCAGGCGTGCATGAAGGTTTCCTCACGATGTTTTCCTTCACCGTAAGAGTGTTGGATAACGTACATATAATTTCGAAAACCTCCTTGGTACGTCGGATTTGAACCTCAGCCCTCCCGGTAGGAAGGCGACAGTCCACACCATTGAGCCACCGACGCTGAGATATTACACCATAAATTATAAATGTATTGTAAATTAATTATATTACCGGTTTTCAGGTATTAATTTTGATGAGAATGATTATATGTTTGTTAAAGTTGAAAAATATGTAACATATGACGCTGGAAAATTTCAGCTTTTGACCTTGTATGGGAAAGAAGATAAAGATAGTTGTGGTATGTATGAAGATCAAAAGTTTACGCAAAAAGTTTTGTTGTATAGGTAAGGATAAAGAACTTTGATAAGCTTTCATTTCAATATTCATTTTACACAATAATCGAATGTTAAAACCACCCTTGCCTTGCCCATCACATTAAGTATTGAACTAATCTATTAGGTAACCGTAAATTTATAGGTAGTCATTACTTTCTTTCAACATTGCTCTACATCCATTATCTGAGATGGCACATTATGATAAGTCTCTTAAACCCAGTAATTTCACTAACTGTAGTGCCCTCTTTATTAAAATCAGAAGCATATAACATTTCTATTTTACGAGATAATTTAAAGTACATGACAAGATGAATGGCAGTTCTCTAGTGTTGTGACACTGCTTACTAGGTGACCAGTTTATATCGACATTTTATTCCATCCAACAAAATAAGAGTTACAATGACTCAATCACGTTGATTCAGTTTAGGCTATTGTGGTGAAAGCACATAAGACCACATTAAAATTAACATTGTTCAAGTAATTTGAGTAATATAAAAAAATCCATTGTTAATTTGCCATATTACAGACTAATGGCTTACTTTAGGCCTGGATAGGCCTGTGTAATTAATATTCATCTTTATTATAATACTACTCTTTTTAAAAGTGATTTTATTGTGTAATTTTTCTGGCTTTTTTATCAATTCATCAAATTAAATATTATATATAAATTAATATTTCAGATTTTTTGAAAACTGGTGTTATTTTTCCATCTCGGATTACTGTATTTTTGTCTCAAAATGGGAACATAAGACTTGGCAGACACATCTTGTTGCCCGATATTTTGGATTTGGCACCATATCCGATATAAATGTGTACTACAACGAAGTTTTGGCGTTACTCAATTGGGGTGGAATGTTGCAAGTCGACCATGGTTGTGTGAAGTTCAGACTTCATAATGAGAAGCGGAGCAGTCTTCTCTTAGAATTACCCCATTATACTGATAATGCTGTGTTGTATGAGAGAAATGGCGCTATAGCGGGAGGTGAGACTTATGTTTGTATATTTTAAGAATAAAATGATATCTTCATATATTTTTTAGTAAAAACTAACTCAAACTCAAGAGATTAGTAGAAATCAGTTCATTATTGACGACCCATGTTGTTTAAGTGTTTGAGATGTCGGCTCTTACACCCCCGGGCAGTACAAACATTTGTTTGCATGAACATGTCTGTTTGTATTGGTCTGGGTGTTTTCTATGTATAATATGTATGTATATAAAAAGAAAGATATGAGTACGTTTATCCGTAGTTTAGTACCCATATCACAGGCGAAATGCTTAGTTTGGGACTAGATGGCGCTGTGTAAATATCAGTGGATATTTATTTATTTATTTTATTATAGTGAAGAGACTAAATGTCCATAACGAACTCTCACCGGCTATCTTACGTGTACACTTATCTTTCTGTTGTGGCCTAACATTATTCGTACTAAATGCTCCACTTTTCCCATTTGAGTTTCTTGATCCTGTGGGCCATAACATTAATTTCATTCTCCTACTTAGAAGATATTATTTCTCGTGAAATGGAAGTGTTATGTATTTATTTGTTTTAATGAAGAGGACACTGTGCTTAGTGAAATTACTGGGTATACGACATCTAATATCTGTTGTATTGGGTCTTGGGCGCAGAGTAACGTTGACGGAAAAGGTAGCAGTAATTGGTTTCCATCAACACTGCATCAGTCATGGGCAGGCGTATCACTTGCCATCGAGGGAGCGAATTGCTTGTTCCGTTCGCACTGTAGGCAACACAAAAACCTAAATCCGAACAAGAAAAATAGTTAGAATTAAACTAGTAATTAATGTTTTCTGTATTATTTGCAGTGCCATCTGACAAACCGTTTTTTATGAAAACAAATGGCCCCAAATATTGGGTGTTGCAATGTCCAGGGCTGTCGTGTACGTTGAAACACGGAAACATGATATTGCTTGGATATAAGGATGGAAAGGTAATTGTTTTGTAAAATTAGTTTTTTATACACAACTAGCTGTTTCTCGCTTAGTGGGTTACAGTCCAATATGAATTATGCTTTGATCAATTGCAGTCCACTACTAATCCTAATTATTCATCTTTTTTTTCAATTACCACAACCTGGTCCTCAATCAAGCTTTTACCAGTGACCTTTCAATTAATTAATAACGTTAATTGGGTTAAGGTCCCATGATAAACTTGAATGTAATCCACTATAGCATCAGCCATCGGGCCTAACAATCTTGCAAATCATCTTCATAATTAGTAAATTCATTAATAATTGCTTTAGAAGACCCAAAACCCAACTTTAATAGGCTTTTTCTGGGCAAGCTCGCTCCATCTTTGAGCACGTCTCTTCCATTAGGATAGTCTGTGCTCAAGAGCAAGCCCATCATAATTAAAAAATAAACTTTAAAAATGGCCTTTAAAAAGTGAGTAAAGTAAACCCCACATTAATTTAACAATGCAATAAAAAAAAGAAACATTAATCAGAGATCTTGTATAAAATTGTTTCATAACAAAGTACTAGTGAATTAATATTGCAATGTAATGATCTGTCGAATGGTCTATTGTGACTTATTGTCATTGTTACGAAATAAATTAAAAAAAAATGTAAACCGAACGTTTCATTATTGTTGCAGGTTGAAATATACAATCCAATAAAGTTTCAAAATCAAACCACGAGCAAAATGAATCCACAAGTGACTTTTAATCTAAAGAAGCTAACACGACAAGCCATCACGAACCCCAAAGTACTGCATCTCGATGTTGCCGAAATTAAAGGCGCTCACGTACTGTTCATTGGAACATCAACCTTCTTTATCAACTTACGTTAGGTTATCGCTTGAATGGCATATACTAATGCTTTAGTGTACTGATGTCAAATATGTAAATAAAGGAATTCCAATTTAATGTACAGTGGTAAACACTTTATAAGGCGCGTTGTAAATTTTCGATCACGAGGATAAAGATACATTATTCCTATTGATGCTAAAGGGTAACGATTCGAACTAAACTACAAAAAAATACTAAAAACTAGACTCATATTGCATAGCATTAAGGTGCAAAATTTAGTGCACCAGTTATTCGTTTCACTTGCGCGGTTTACCATTATGGTACGGCGAACGACCAATACCGGCACAGAACGGCACGGCGACCGATCAATACCGGCGCATGAGTAATACGCGCCGTGCGTACTGTATGCCGATTGGTCAATAGCATTTCCCAAGCCTCTAAATTCGTTTCCTGCGTTATTGGTGAGCCTTATTAATTTTAAATTTTATTGTTTGTATTTATTGTCAAGATATTTTATAAATCCAAATATGTAAATTTAAATTAAAATGTATAGACGACTATAATGCTATACGACTATAATGGTTTATAGAGATCAGGGATCTAATAAAAGTAGTAAAGCACACAATGTATGTTAATTCCGGGTGTTAAATATTTTATTTTGTTTGTGGTTGCTTAGTCCAAATGTTACCTTTAATATCATTATGTATGCTATAACACAATGGTTACCATAAGACAAAATTTACAAAATTCTGCCAATTTGGTAAAATTAAGTTAAAATTATGTTTAAAAAATTATCAATATATCGTAAAATTGCTTAAGTGTGTTGCCTAAATACTATATTTACTTAAATTTTAAGCGATACAAATTGTTTTTAAGCAAAAATGACTGAATTATACCTCAATGTACACATTTCAATGTTATGCTGTATTGAGTTTCATTTCATCTTTCACAACTTCGGTTATATATCTTTTTATACGACAAATAGGAAAGCGTTTTTTATAATGGACACATTCTTATCTGTGACATGCTCATAATTTAGGTACTCAATTGTCTAACTTAAGTTCTCGAATTAAGTCTAAATTAGTTTTACATCTGTCTTACATAAGTGTATTCAAATTCAATTAACGCGACAATACGACACTTAACAATCCAACGGTAAAATTGGTATTCCGGTACAACTTTAATGTTAATAGTTTAAAATGGTGATTGTTTAGTAGAATGACTTGTCTAATGGTGTTACCAGTTAAAATCTACCATAAAACAGAAGAAGTGAGTGCAACATTTTACTATTGAGACTCAATAACGATCCATTTTTGAAGACCCATTTCGTGTAATGGTCGAGACGTCGGCTGCAACACCAAGGGTTCTGGGTTCGATCCCTGGGCAGTACAAACATTATTATTATTTTCAAATTAGCTGAACTGGCCCCAGGACCAACAATTCGACTTAAGAGATTTTTATCGAGTCGTGTTCATTAAAAGTAGGCACATCACTATCTTAATTAAAAAATACCTATATTTAAATAAAACAAACAGCGTGTCATTAAATTGATATTTATTCATCAAACAAAATATGTTTACATCTCCAAACTATTTTAATTTTTTTTTATGATATGACAACAAATATTTACGTTAATGATTTAAATCATAAATTGAGATTCATCGTCGGTATTACATGTCTATTTCTATAACATCACACATATTATTTAACTAAAAACTTATTTGTAGCTGTTTTCTAAATATTTAAATTAAAAATATATAATTGAAAATTTGGCATTTTTTAAATGAACTGGCTGGCGTAAGTAATTGTCTATCATGTAGGTACCTAGAGTACATATAAATGTGTCTTTTTCTACTTTTAATATATTATTTAAATTGCCAATATAAGTCCTGTTTAACATGAGTAAATAGATATACTTAAATATTGAACTATTCTATCACACTGCGATATGTACAGAAACAAAAACAATTCTTCATATTATCTTTGGTTTAATACCATATCGAAAATATAGAGCAAATGATGAGTAAGATTCGAAATCTCAAAAAATTTTTTTAACCATTTCAAACAACCGAAGGCTTAAAATTGTTTCTTGATGAGACTATTTAACAATACGGTTTGCTCTATATTTGTCTAAATCTTCTTTATTCCGTGAACCCAGATATAGGCATGCCTATTTCACGATTCTTCGTCTTGAAGCCGAATATATAAAAAACCTATTCGTAATTCCTTTTACCAAAATAGCACACTAGGCCACGTGCAATTCATACGCTCACGCCAATTTTGACTCCGTTAGCTAAGCAAATTTGACCTCTATCCGTTTACGATAAAGGAGACGCTAGCGGTCGGTGGCATTGGGGTTGGTGTATGAGAAACCCCTGAATGGTTCTTGGTCCATAGAGCGCAGCACGTGGGGCTCGACGGCAGTGAGACGCGGCCGCTCGCCCGTGAAAGCTCTGTCGAAGTACTGCGTGTCGAGCGGGTGCCTCTGAAATTTGAAAAAATACGTTTCTAATTGTCCTAAGGTATATTTACAAAATCGTAGTTAACCCTTTGACCACCAGAGACGCCGTTAAGCGTCGGCGTCGTACTTTATAAGACTTTCCTCTGCGTCTGGATCCTGGTGGTTGAAGGGTTAATAAGGAAAAATAATTGAAAAAAAATACCGTTTCAAACTAGAAAGCTCAAAATAAAGTTTAACCTAACAAACCCTTTAGCTTTATTTTATAATAGTGGTTTGGCACCGACATCAAAATGAAGAAATTTTTATTTTTAGTTTGAATTCAGTATTTTTTGTTATTTAAAATTTTTTAGTGATTTCTAGTAGAAATAATCACTGAAATAAATATACTGCAATGAAGTAGTAGTCAATTTTTAAAAGTTCGATTTCTCTGGTCTCTCTTCATCAAACCCTCAAACTAGAAAGCTCAAAATAAAATTAAGCCAAACAAACCCTTTAGCTTTATAGTAGTGGTTTGACGCGACACCAAAATTAAGAAATTATTATTTTTAGTTTGTAGTCGGTATTTTTTTGTTATTTGTATATATTTTTTAAAATTTCTAGTGATTTCTAGTAGAAATAATCACTGAAATAAATATACTGCAATGAAAGTAGTCAATTTTTAAAAGTTCGATTTCTCTGGTCTCTCTTCATCAAACCCTCAAACTAGAAAGCTCAAAATAAAATTAAGCCAAACAAACCCTTTAGCTTTATAGACCGACACCAAAATTAAGAAATTATTATTTTTAGTTTGTAGTCGGTATTTTTTTGTTATTTGTATATTTTTTTAAAATTTCTAGTGATTTCTAGTAGAAATAATCACTGAAATAAATATACTGCAAGAAGTAGTCGATTTTTCTGGTCTCCATCATCAGACCCTGACTTCCTTAAAATCGGACCTAAACTATTCTCTTTCTAACTAAAAACTAATCATCAAAATTGATTTAATAAATGGCGTAACAAACATACAAAAAAAATACGGTCTAATTGAGAACCTCCTTTTTGAAGTCGGTTACAAACTTCAAGGCAAATATGCAGTTGATTGGGAATTAGTATGTTGACTGTAATCAAAAAGGAACCGAAAGTGCTCATTTTGAAATGCATTACATCTCAATACCTCAAGCATCGTTATGATTATCGAATCCTTTATTTTTTTATTTAATACCATAGTTGTTATATCTCTAAAGATCTTACCACTCTGGGTTTGAAGGGCGCGTCTAGTTCCCGCCGCTCGAGGCGGTCCCAGTGGATCGGCCTGAAGAACTCCTGGTCCCGGATGTCTCCGTGCATACATTCAGCACCGCCCAGCCGCGTCCGCGCGTCTTTGTCTAGCAACTGAAATTAACAATTTGAATTTCTTTTAGGAGGAAAATAGAAAATATTGTTGCAAGAGAGAAACCCATAAGTCCTTCAGAACGTCATAAACGTTTTCTAGGGCCTATGCATATGTCATAATATTTATTAAACATCCGTACGTGGTGGGATTTGAACCTGCACCCTCCAGATTGGAAGGCAACATTCAATACCAATGAGCCACCAACGCTCAACATCAGTCACGGACGCGGAAAGACAAAACTAAACGCTATTTAATTGGTAGATAATTACGAATCGTTTAAACTTCAAAAAACGTCGAAATAACATAAAACATTAAAGTTTGAATTACGATCCAGGATTGAAAAACAGAATTACTAAACAGAAGATTCCTTACTCGAGTCAGCACAGTGAGAGCCTCCTGCGACAGGAAGCGCGGGTAGGACGGCATCTCGTTGCAGATCGACCAGAACAGCTCGTCTTCATCGCATCCACTAAATGGACTCTGCCCGATGAGCATTTCGTAGAGTAGCACGCCGAACGACCACCAGTCCACGGCTTGGTTGTATTTCAGCCCTTTGATAATCTGGACAAAAAATATACTATAATGATAAAGTTGAAAGGAACTTTATTGGTAGATGAGGTTCCTACTATGAGTGCTTATTGTAAGCCGAAATTGAATAAATGGACTACGGCTTACCATATAACTCGCAAAAATCCGGCGTAAAAGAACGTGAGCGTTGTGTTTCACCGAGCGGGCGAGTGGGGCTATCGAAAACTACCTTGTCCACCCTATATTTCCCTTTCCCCTCTGTCTTCTTAACTTGTGCCTCCTTTGAATTGTACATTAGCGACATTACATTCCATCAGGTGACTCGTCCTCTCGCTTGTCTTGGTCAACTCAAATTCAAAATATCTTTGTTTAAATATATCTTATTATTATTAATATCTATTTAATGAATCTACCACGGGTTCGTAAAAACTAGAATCTTCGAGAAGAGCACGAAAGAAACTCGATAGTCACTCTTTCAAACGTTTTATAATATTGTTTACAGTATTTTTTTCATTTATCTATCTATAGGTTACTTTAAAATATTTTGTAATAATGATTTACTGCGACTGGAACACAATGTGCAAGACCTCACATCTTAAATCGATAATCGTTTAGTGTCCGATGCCGTAAAAATTAACCCTTTGACCCCCCCAGAGACGCCCACAAACAATAGATTTTTTATAATTCCCGGATTTCTGGCAGTCAAATATTTGTTTATACAAGTACCTCAGGTGCCATATAGTCCGGGGTGCCGCAGAATGTATCCGCAGTCTTGTCCAAGTATATCTGCAGCTTGCACATGCCAAAGTCGGCTATGCGCACGTGCCCTTCGAAGTCCAGTAGAATGTTGTCTAACTTCAAATCTCTGCAACCAACAAAATTATATAAGTTTCGCTTTCTTTTTCCGATTTATTCTTTGTATGCAGTAGGAATCAATTTCAATTAGTCTAAATTCCGCAAAGTTGCGGCTTATAACAAGCTCTATATTATAATGTTTTATACAAAATTATATTAATCAATGATATGACAATATCGGCTTTTTTCGGAAGTAACTACCTTTTTTCTCTTATGAAAATACATGTACCTATAGTATTCATAGCTTTATTTATTAAATGACGAGTGCAGATGGTATGGCATCAGACGTCCAAAATGGGTAGTCGATACTACTTGAGGTAAAAACGCCCTTCAGGGGTCTGAAACCTTTTGACCGCCAGGATTCCAGACACAATGGATAATCTATTGCTTGTGACGATTTAAGGCGTCTCTGGCGATAAAAGGTTTGAGTTTCTAGGCGCACGGTGGCGGAAAGAGCGAGGTAACAAACATAATAGTGCGTGCGTTAACTAGTCTGTTCGTATTGTTCTGGGTGTCTTTATGTCTGTAGGAGTAAGTCTATGAGTGTGTATGTCTATCCGCTGTATATAACACATAGTACAGCCTTGCTCAAACTGGAACTAGATGGCGCTGTGTGAATGTCTGTGGATATTTATTTCAGTTCTTAGATTTGTAATCTTAAAAGGTTATGGTGTGCCCATCAATTTTCGAAATCTAATACATATAAGTACATTTTTTTTGGACACTTTAAAATCATTATTAGGTCAACCGGAGTTGCTTGAATAAATAAATGGGGATGTTAAGTTTGTTTAATTCAATAACCTCTCAAACTTTTCTCGAAAGGGGAGGCAGGGGAAATACATCGTCCTACAGCATTGGATTGTGAAGGTAACTTTAAAATAAATAAAACATACCTATAAACAATGCCTCTCTTGTGCAAGAACTTGAGTCCCGACACAATCTCGGCTGCATAGAAACGGGCGCGAGACTCTGGGAACCGGCCGCTCTGCTGAATGTGGAACATCAGGTCTCCACCGTTTAGGTACTCCATCACAAAGAACAGATGAGACTGAAAGAAACATGGAAAATATTTTAAATATTGATATTTAATACCTTAACTTACGACGTATCATAAGCGTTCAGAAGTTGACAATTATACCAAGGGCTCCGGGTTTGATCACTGTCTGTTTGTATCTGGAGTTATCTATTTTATAGAGTAGGAAAACGCCAGCCCCTCCATAGCACGTAATTTTCAACAAGTTTTTTTATATTTAATCGTCATCAACTATGAAGTTACCTTACACTAACCTAACAAAAACAATGTAGATTTGGTTATATTTTAATTATTACATATACTACAACAGCCATTATGTGATGACCTTAATGATTGAGACGTCGGCTACTACACCAAGGGTTCCGAGTTCGATCTCCGGGCATTACAAAGATTTGTGTGCATGAACACGTCTGTTTGTAATGGTCTGGATATTGCTATGTATAATATGTATGTATTTACAAAAATATGTATAAGTATATTTATCAGTTGTTTAATATCAGTTTACCCTAACTACAAGCTCCTCGCTTAATATGGGCCTAATGGCGCTGTGTGTGTCAATTGATATTTATTTATTTATTTATTAGGTAGGAAGGTACAAAGTAACAGTGAGAGATATTTGGCATTTACAAATATGTATACGCATTTTATATAATCCCTATGTCCCACCTAACGATTTATGTGTAAATAACAAGCTTTGAAGTGTGAGATGTTCAGAAACTGGAAATATGAATAGCACATTATGATCTGCTAACGATTGAAAGTGCGATTCTACGCCGCTCCGTTTCGTAAACAGATTCGGTCGTTGACCACTGACAGTAGTTTCCTGTTGCTATTTTGTAGGAAAACTACGTATCATGACCTGTTTCCCTTTAGCAAGTAATTAAATATTGGATGTTCTAACAATCAACTAATTTCATTATGAACACTTTGAATATTTTTTCAATGCTGGCCACTGATGAACTTTACAGCTTCACCGGCCAAGTGGCAAGTAGTAGGTTCTTAGCTAAAGCAATGTATGCGACGAGCCTCACTGCGCCCCAGAGTGGTACTAATCTGTAGTTTTCATTACGAGTTCATGAAGACCATAGACTATTACAGACTTTTTTTTAAACGCAACATCCCACTGGTAGAACGCATAGTCAAAGTCACTTTATGCATATTTTTCGAATTCGGTTAGGACATAGCAACGAATTACTGGTTGACGGCCTAGTTACGGCGTGTGTAACTAGGCCGTCAACCCATAAGTATTGCAAAATATTTAAGTGATCGTTTCGAACAAGATGATAGCATTAACTTCCGCAAATCTGCATGGAGTCTGCGTGGTGAGTACGACTATAATGAAAACCTGCTCTGTAATGGAGCCTGGTCTTATCGTTTGATTCAAAAGGTAGGCGAGGGCACTACCGGGGTGCTTCTTCAGAAACTGAGGTGGCAGATAAATGAGCGCACCACGAATTCGCGTGAGTCCACCATACTAAAATGTATCTATTTGATGTGAAACTCTGTTCAAGTTGATTGATTTCTTAACCTATGTAAGGACAGTTTACATGACACCAAATACATTTAAGGTAGGTAGGTATATGGGTATACATTGCAAAGTTAGTGATACAACCAAGTACTGTATGTGTGTAGATGTGAAGCCCGCAGCTGTCATGAAGCTGTTAAATATACCTAAATATAAATATAAACCTATATTTCTTAGTTTATACAGCTTGTACCTACATATATTTTACAGATACTAAAATACTCACATCAGTTTGAAAGGTGGCGAACAAGTGGCATAGATAAGGATGGTTGGTGCCAAGCGCGAGCACTTTCCGCTCTATGAGCGTGCATTCCACATCGTCGTCTCCAAAACCACGTCCTTCTTTAAGCATTTAACGGCGTAGTAGTATTCTGTGTCTCGGAGCTCTGCTAGTAGCACCTGTAAATGTAGAAAATTTAACTCTTGGAATGAGTTTGTTGGCTTTGAGGGTTCGATGGCGTAACGACTAGTGCGTTCGGTTGACGATAGCAAAGTCAAGTAACTATCGCGTTGGTTGGTCGTCGGATGGGTGGGTCCGAAAAATATTATCTCGAGTCCTTCAGTGCATCGCAACGCCTGTTAAGTCCTTAGCCCGGCTACCATCTGATGTTATATATAAAAGTCGTTAACTTCCACAAAGCCGCACTGAGCCTGCGTGGTAGTTACTCCTCATAGCCTTGCTTTGTTGGTAAGCGTGTCCCTGCAGTGGGACGCCATAGGCTGACGATGACTAGCATCAATATATACGTAAGGAGCTGCCCTATATTCAACCTTTGTCACCGAAGCCTTAAATGTCTTCGGGGAATCCTACAGGCAGAATTTCTTAAATGGGTAATGTCACAGATCCAATTTTATTTTCAATCGTTCTATTGTTACATTTAGTCCGCTATTTTAGCTGTAGTGGTATGCGAAATGAAATAATTGATAGGAAATAATTAAAAGTTAGAACTTTTGTGGACAGCGTCAACGGATCGCCTATCGTGATTGAAGGTAACGCTAAAAGCTTTAGGGGAAAATACTCTATCGCTCTTTAACCGATGTCTGCTTAAGATATTGGAGGAATGATTTTTAACCCATGAATATGAACCAAAGTTGGATGCTGATGCTACTCAGCAACGCAAAGCATGAAACAAATATATCTAGTTTATTGAAATGACAGAACACCGGATGAATGATGTGGTTTCAAATCAATTCGGTCTAAGTAAATACGCCTACTTCCTTCACGTAACAAATTGTCATATACAAAATTAGCAGCATTAGCTTTTGATAAATGTCCCAGGAAACGCGGATGACACCCGTGCGATGCTCTCGCGTACAGCGCGAAATGGCGCGAATATATCGTACTTTCTCTGTATTCTTGGCGTCGACTCAAAGGCAATTGGGCCACGGTGCTCGGTGACACCAGGAATACTCCTCGATGAAGTTACAGCAATACCATTTACAAATATTGCACGCGTCGCACTGCGTTTATGACATGTGTCAAGCGGTGGTTTCGCTAAATAATGGCATAAACATAGTTAAAGTAGCGCTCTAATTCTAAATTTATGGGCATAAAGCCGTAGAGCGAAACGCAAGCGGATTCATTAATTACTACGAGTATGGCATGATCGGAAATATCTTCGATAGATACACAAACAATATAGAGATACTGATAAATACCCCAGCAGAGATTCTCTACTTAATATTCCTAGAAACAAAACTAACGATTCGTGCATTTACATTAAGTTTTTATGTTATTTGATGGGTATCTAATTCATTAAACTTTTTTTTTTAATATTATATACGTTCTCTTTACCTTTACCTATGTATCCTTAGTCTGAACCTTAACTAAATGTGTTGACATAGTGTGGTAAGCGAACATCGTTAGTACGACGTAACAATACTCGAATCATGTTGATTCAATTCCTGAATAAAACAAATATCTTGATATAATAACTCAAATCAAAGTTATCCATTATTATGTATTGAGGTACTTTGTATTTATTTGTCATTTTCATTTTAAGGACTGTTTAGCTTTCAATATATTTGAAATTAGTATCTAATATCTATTTTTATTACAAATAAAAGAAGAAATAAATAGCCTTCAATCATCTCTATATAGTTTTAAGCCATAACAAGGGTATGACCCTGAAATTCATTATACTAAAATACAAGGCCTACAATCCCATTTCTGACTTATGTGTATATATAAATAATTACCTAGTAGGTACGCTATATTTTGGATACCTAATTAACACATGCAAAATTAAGATTAAGTGCTTTACAATGCCAATTCCAACGACTTCGATACAGCACTAATTAATTATATGTTTCTAGTTTTAGAATCAGGATAATTTAATAAAATGGCATTTATAGTGCAATTTGTATCACGTTTACAAAAGTTATTGCTCATAAATGCAATAATATATGTAGGTACTTGAGAGCTCGAATTCATTTTCCGTGACACTGAGACATTTACGAAAACGCTGTACCACGGTAATTATGATAATATTACCGTGGCTGTATTCTAAATATAAGGTTGTCACCAAAGGTTCCACTTAGGTATCTAGAATTCTAAATGTCATGAACATTCCCATTTTGAAAAAGTCAAGTTTTTTATTTGTTTTGGAAAATAAGCTAGACGTCTATGATATTAATAACCTTTTGATATTCATGATATAAATTTCCTTGAAGCCGGCCCTATTCTATTTTCCCGCACTGACATCTTCATTTAAGATCAAAGCGACTCTATGACGGGATTCCTTTTTTTTGAAAGGACTTTTTACTCCGTAATTGCTGAATGCAGGCGGCTCTTTCAGTTCTAATGGCATCCTTCTCGAGGTTGTGCAAGAATACGTTTACTTGAGCCAAACTATCCAACTTGGCCGGCATAATTTCGAGAGGGAAGCTAATAGGAGGATTCAGTTGGGCTGGGCGGCATTTGGCAAGTTACGTCGGGTCTTGACGTCAACGATTCCTCAATGCTTGAAGACAAAAGTATTTGAGCAATGCGTCCTACCCGTACTAACATACGCAGCTGAGACATGGACTCTGACTGCGGGATTGGTTCACAAGTTCAAAGTCACTCAACGCTCAATGGAGCGAGCTATGCTCGGGGTCTCTCTAAGATCAGAAATGATTTAATCCGTAAGAGAACTAAAGTAACCGACATAGCCCGCCGGATCAGCAAGTTGAAGTGGCAGTGGGCTGGTCACGTATGTCGCAGAACCGATGGCCGTTGGAGCAGACGAATTCTGGAGTGGAGACCGCGTCTCGGCAAGCGTAGCGTAGGACGCCCTCCGGCCCGATGGACCGACGACTTGCGGAAGGTCGCTGGTGGAGGCTGGATGACAAAAACGGAGAACCGGGATATCTGGCGCAAAATGGGGGAGACCTATGTCCAGCAGTGGACTGCGATAAGTTGAATAGGAATATTGCCACTCCTATGGGTTAGAATCTTCCTGCATCCCTCTGCGACCTCTATTAAGGTCATTTGTATATTTCTTAGCAACTAGATAGACAGACCAGTTTATGCCCTACGCTTGCTGGTACGTGGTGTCCATTCGAGCACCTACGGCCCCAACGGCCATCGGTTCTTCGAACTATACATATACCCTGTTCAAATTTGGTTACATTGGTGATTTAGATTTCGTCTATGTATCTCCCCATTCAATTTCGTACAGAAACAGTCTGGAGAGTGACTCCATCCCTTGCAACCCTACCTACTTTAAGCCAATTTATGAAACCCAACTTTAGATACAACGTCATAGAGATTAAATTTATTATTATGGGAACCTAAGTTAAATTTGCAAGTTTTCAAGGTAGTTTGTTCGAAATATAAATTGGAATAATCATTTTATTGACTTGAGTCTTGTATTTCACAATAGATAGTCTGTCACGAGTACCTATCACTGTTTGTTTACTATGGCAACTTATATATTCCTAGCATAAACAACATATTAGTTTCTATAAAATGAAAGGTAGTGAATTGATCGAAACAATTTCATGGTAGATTACACGAAGACACGCCAGATAGAGCGAGAGGGCCGGTCACGTGACGTAGTGCCCTTTGATTTGCAATCAAAGACAATAATCGCGTTTAAATTGGCGATAGATAATGCGGGGACGATGACACGTGCGCTGACGTTTGAAAGGTGATGTAGATGGCGAAAATAGATCGAGACGTGCTGAGGCGCAGCAGGTGAACCGCGATGCATTTCGTATTGCCAGATGTTTATTTGAGGGAGATGTTTATTGGTGGCGTAGTGGCTTTAGCGTTCGGTTGACGATCGCACAAGTCATGCATCTCTAGCAACGTCAATCGTCGGATGGATGACCGAAAACATATTCCTGCACAACCTCGAGAAGGACGCCATCAAAGCTTACATAATAGTAATCCCCGTGAGAATTGAACCCACGACCTCTATATCGAGAGCCAATATTTTGTACCTACGCTAGAGCACATTATCAGTATTTTTAGATACCATAACTATCGATAAAATATAATAATTCATTCCCATCACTAGCAAATTCATCAATCAATTCAAGTTGTGACAACGTACGAGGTAACAAACGACTCGTAACACATCTTTCTCACCCACTATTAAATACCTTTAGGAAAAAAGGAATGAAGATATGCAGTGCAGTTGTTATTTTAGTTCTCCTTCCAGTTAGTTATGGTTCCTAGACAAAATCAACAGCATGAGCACACTATTATGTTATGACATGTAGCGATCGACGTGATTATGAATGAAAATTCTGCCGACTGACGCAATGGCAGAATTTTACCGCGGATACTTTTTGAGTGAGGATGTGCATCTATGTAGTTAGTTTATTGTTTATAACTTAATTTATAAGGAACGTTAAGCTGTTAGTCCTAGCTACTAAGTATATATGTTGTCATAAATAATGAAAAAATAAAGAGACCGAGACGACTAGGGCAAACATTTTTACGAGGAAATTAGATTTATTTCTGTTTTGATAATTCTTTCTTCAACCTATCGCAAATATCCATGTCCGCCACTTTTCTTATCCAGCCTCCACCAGCGACATTTCGCCAGTGTCTGTCCATCAGGCCTGCGGGCGTCCAACGCTACGCTTGGCAAGATGCGGTCTCATAATTAAATATTTATTAACCTATTTTTTTATGTGATAGCGGGCAATCGAGCAGACGGCTCATCCAGTGTTGCCACCTTAGCCCTTTTGTAGCTAGATCTAGCACTTTTTAGTATAGGTGAACTCCGTTTTTAACAATTTAGCCCGAAAAGAGCAATCTAGCTCTTTTTCACTGTCTTGAAAATATTACCAAATTATAAAGTTTTCGACATGCTAACAAGTACTTTTTGCTATTTCATCGATGATGATGACCTCTTTTAGAGGCTCTAAAAAAATCTGATAGCAAACGACAAATTAATATTCAATACTCATTTAATTATTGAATATTCAATTGCGGATAATTCAATATTCATATGTGTATATTCCTGTTTGTAGGGGTAAGTCCATAATCCAAGCGGCTCAGTGCGGATTAGTCCTAAGAGCGTCGGTGGCTCAATGGACTGTTGCCTTCCGATGGGAGGGCGTAGGTGCATTTCCCGTCACGTACCAATGAAAATATGTACGTTATCCGACGCTCTTGCGGTGAAGGAAAACATCGTGAGGAGACTTGCGAACGCCTACGATTTGAATCTTTCAAAGGTTGTTCGTGAAGACGGCCAAACCACACTGGGCCGCGAGAAACGACTTAGGCCTATACACGCCTTACTGGTAGGCTCGTGCCTTCGATGGACCTTTAATGAGCTGATGATAAGAAAGTAGTCGAGACCATCGGCTTTACTTCTTTCGAAGCACTCGAGATATTTTTTCGGCCACCGATCCACTGCTCGTCCATTGCGATAGTTGCTTGACCTGAGCAGTCGTCAATCCAGCACTAGCTGCCACGCGATTGAGCCTGCAATTCTAATGTGCTCAATAAATACTAGTGAACCCGTTATTTTCCGGTGCAACTTCGACTTGGACTCTGCTGCATAGCACTGATGGCACCGTGCCATCCGACGGGGTTACGGTCGACGAGAATTAGGGCTTAAGACGATTTTCGTACGCCTTATTGTTGTCTCTGATTGCTTGAACAACTACTTTCGCAATGTGTTTTAAATTAGGCGCAATTAGAGCGCCCGCTGAAATAATTATCGTTAAGACGTGCGTTAAATACCTCTTGAATATTACGTCGCTTGCGAAATCTTATAGATGCAAACTATGTACCTATGAATATTACATTCTAAGAAAATGAAAATCAGGCAGAAAAACTGTTAACAAACTTTTGGACACAAAAACTTTCACTGATTGTTTATTTTCGACTTACGTTAAAGTTAGAAAGAATAATTGACTAATTTTGGAATAGTAATTGATATTCTAAAATTATTATTGGATTATAAGTTGTGACTTCAGGAAATTTACTTATAAACAAAAATCCAGCCATAGTAAATAGCATAAAGAGATCTCTACATACCAATTCCTACGTGTGAAAGAAATGAGTGACGTCCTGTGTGTATCATTTATAAAACCGAATCACAAATTCAAAATCCGAGAACCGTCTCGACTTTTTCCAGAGTGACTACATATTAATTTTCGGTTTCATCATTAGGACCTAAACGAACCGCGTTTCAGTCAAGTATGTGTACTATATGTGGTATACTATATTTATCTACTTAAGTAACTGAAAAACTCTAAAGGTTTTAAGAACTTATAAATTGATTAAATCACTGGAGGAAAATAAACTTATGTGATATTTTAGTGAATTTGTTTTAGACGTTGCAATGATGTTTACAGATTTTATTACCAAATAATTAAAATAACACATTATGCCGATTTAAAAATATTTTAGAACATGTTTCATGATTCTTTCAAATAGGTGTGCCAATAGAAACATTAGGGTTTTAGCGATTCTGTATTTTTATTTGGTTGATCTTGTACTCTACTTAGAATTCAGTCAAAATTGGCTATGTACCTACCGTTCGAAGGCAAGCGTTATCCTTGAAAACGTATCCTAAGTATTGGGGGGATATCATCTAACAAACTGGATATATGGAATGCAGTGTGGGACACTCCCGGTATCCCACATTACATGGCAACCCTGCCAGTGCTGCCTTCGGGCAGTGCTGAGCATAAGAACCAAGTATTTTAGTGAGTGTCTTAATAAAAAAAAGAAGACACGAATATCACGAATAGTAGACTCAAACCCGGAGAGGAGAAAATAAAAACAAGCAACGGGACAATGGCAAGTGTTGACCGTCGAGTGATTTGTGCGTCTGATGACGAGTTCGTGTTGCTGCCATTGCTGGCTGCCGGGAGTGTGCTGGAGTCGTGATGTGGATATGCTGGCTGCCGGGAGAGACGGTGTCGGAAGATTGGAAGCAGCCGGGAGACGTTCAAGTGTGAAAAAGAAATGACAAACACTACGGATGTCGTATTTGAAGGTTTTTCATTTAAATTCGCATATTTTTTAAATAGATTATTAATTTAATTTTTACTATATAAACTTCAGACGGGTAGGTTTTTTAGCTTATTATCAATAGCTTCATATGGATTTATTCGAAATATATATTGTTTATGTTAGAATCTATAAAACAATGTCATTTTTGAATCAATTTTTTTTTCCTATAAAATGAGTTGTTTTGGTCTGTAGTTTGGATACACCAACTTTGTATTTTAAATTTAATTAGACCCTACTATATTTAGATAATAATTTTTATTTTACAATTTACATGAATTAATATAGCGCAACTTTAAACGTATTATATTGCAATATTTTGAATTAGTATTGATTACGTTCTTTTTTTTTGTTTATAATATCTTATTTTGAGGACTGTTATTAGAGTAATATTTTATAAGTAGACTTTGAATATTATATGTACGTGCAATTTAATTGATGACTCCTGTCCTTTCATAGCCGCTTTTTTTTTTTTTTTTTTTTTTTTTTTTTTTTTTTTTTTTTTTTTTTTTTTCGGATGACTTATTGCTGTTGGCCGCAGGTGGCCTTCACAGCTTCACCGGACAGTTGGCGAGCGCAGATGGCTCTCAGCCCAATTCATAGCCGCGCATTCCAGGCGCATAGCTTGAATTTGATACCGCGACATACAAGGGCAGAGCTTCACAAACATTGTCGTCTTTTTAAAAATTTTAACAAACCTTTAAATTAAATGAATTACTTTAAGAATGATTTGAAATATGTAAATTCAATTGAGTAATTTTAAAAAGTTATTTTTTTTATGATAGAAGAAAGAAATGGGAATATTACAGTGTTGTTTATGAAAGTTAGTTAAAACAAATTATGTAAAAGGAAAAAAATTCGGTGTCCAATCCTTCAGTTTGATCATAGTGTAAACGTATGTCATAAAAAGGCTAAGGAGATGCCAATTAAGGGACAAAGTATCCCAAATGTACCGAAAAAGGTGATAAAATGTACCATGTAAGGATATGAGAGAAATGGATGGATATGAAAGTTGTGACTAGTGACTATGAAAGAATATGAAAGAAAAACTTAAGAATTGGGAAAATATGCATTTATGTCAAATAAATAATGTTTTATTTAAGAGCCTAAGTTGATTAAAACCTACGATGTTTGAAATTTCTAACAAGTGTATTACCTAATCTTTTATTATAAATTTTATTATATAACTGACTCAATTATGTACTCTAAAAATATCGTAAAAAAATGTAAGCCCGTCTGTCGTGTTTTATGTAATTATGTTATACTAATAAGATTTTTAATTGCTATGATACAAATTATTATTAAACGTAGTATATATAAACAATAAGTTTAGAAATAAAAATATTAACAATATTTTATTTCTTTAAATACGGGGGAGGTGTAGTGTGTGACACACCTCTCCACACATACGTAATATTAGTGTTAGTATATAAGCTTTGATTATTGTAATTTAAGAGACATTATTAAACCACACTACAACAAGTCCTTCATTCCGTCTCCCGGTGTCCCACATTACAGGAAATTAAAGAACAATCAACTTTGTTTGCAATCCGTTATGTTTATATATTTATATTTTTTCAAGAAAACAATAAAAGGTGTCTTTCGTCAATATCCAATAAAACGGATTAAGAAGGTAATAGGTAACTAAATCATCTTGTCCTTTCCTTTACTTACCTACCTGTGAATTCCTATTTATTTCTAGTTCGCATTCATTAATGGGCCGTGAATATTAAAAACCAAAAGAAACAAAGAAATAAATAGCTGCCAACGTAGATTATTTTCCCTTTTTTGAAATAAGACGTCTCATTGAACATTAGTTATCTCAGACATATCTTCAGGCTTATTAATTTGTATAAACCTATAGACAGATAAATTAGCTGTGTCGAAAATGAAATACTATATTGGGTACCTTTGTTTGATTCATGCCATCCATTTGTGCACTCCTCTTTCGGTGTAATCCAATCAAAATGAGTTCATTGTTCCAGAAACATACAATAATACTTTGTCTTGCGGTTGCGTGTTGTGTTTGATGCGAAACATTACTCATTTGTCTCAATCGTGCGCGTGCCAAATACATCTTTCTTTTTAAATATTTCCAAGAACTGAATAATTGTTTTAAAATATATATTCAAAAGTATTTTACTAATCTTGTATTTAACTCAGGAATTGATAAATTGGCAGATAAGATGCCTAGCTGGTTAAAGATTCTCTGTGGATTATTATCCCCATTCAAACAATACATTTTCTTGTTTTTTCATGATGTCTTCGAGCGGCTAGTGGGTAATAATAAAAACTTTATCCACAATCAAAGGACTTTTCAAGGAATTTGTGTGAAGTTATAGAAAACTAGCCATATAGCCTATATTTATCCTTTGCATTTCCCGTTAAGTTTCCAACGGTAAAAGTTTTTTCATGTTGATCAAGTAGTTTTTAGCCTATTTAATGTAAAAAATCCAATGATGCACCTTTATTATATGAGTGTAGATGACGAGTTCGATATATTTTTTTGTCTAGGTATATTTGACCTAGAATATTTAAAAACAAAAGTAAAGAAATATTTACCATGAGTTCTGAGAAATCTGAACGAACTGAAGAAAACACGTTAAATATATTATCTTTAGAACTATCATCGACGCAGTAATGTGTACGGTGCGAATTGTCACTTGAAAACGAAGAGCTCCAGCGACCCAGTTCTCGTCTATTCTCGTGACCGGCTCAGGTAGTAAGGTCTATTTCGATTTGATTTCCTAACTGTTTGACATACTTTTCATTCGTAACAGCAAAGATATAAACAGGAGAGCATTGGCCTGATGCTGTTAGGTGACGTTTATAGCCGCTACATGTTTTAAACAAATGAATGTGGCCCTGTATGCAGGCAAAGTGTGGAATTTTAACTGACTCAAGTAATACATTTGTTGATAACTGCGAAGCTAAAAGTGGGTGAAATTAATAAATAGTCAAGTTAAGAAGATTATTCATCCTAATTTAACATTTAATAATACTAGAAATATACGTTCTAAATTAAAAAAGCAATGCGATATCCGTTGCTTTATATCATGTTAAATATTATCAACACCATCGAATTTTTTCATTTCCGTTTTCTAGATGTAATATACTTTTGTAATCCTACAAACTTCATGCAATATTTGGACCATCTTCTAAGTTATTTCTCTCAATCAAAAGCTTCTTTATTACCTGTTTACTAATTTACTTCTTTTGAAATAAATATTATCGAAACTTGGTCCATAAACTCGTACATGTAATGAAACATCTACCTTGAAATATTTAAAAGCCCACGCCCTTGGTTCTAGAGATGTGTCGCTATATCGCATTTTATAGGGATATTACATAACAATTCAAGGCTTGATCGGTTTTCTAAGAGAAATGCTTTTCTAAGATATAACGCCAGACAGTCAGCAATACATTGACGAAAACTCCGAGTTTATCTTATGATTCATAAACAAGTACTTAACGTAATAATCGTTTAAGCTAAGAGTACTCGTACAAATTTTACAGGCGAGGCGACACCTGTTTTTTACTTGTGGGATTAGACTGTGACACATTCGTCCATATACCAATCTATCAACACTAGCGTTTTCGATACACACTGCTATGCGTTGTTCCTATGTATTCAACTGATCTTTTTCTTGGCAAAACCTCTTGTTTCGTTTCTCGTATGTTTATTTTGGGACAGAAGTTCGAGTACACTTTGCATTTTTATACAAAGGAAACTAGTTCTATGACACTAATATGGAAAGTCATTAAATTAAAGACAATAGGAAGAGTTGGGATATTAGCAAAATCATTTATTTTTAAATTTTATTTCTGCTTTCTAATTTATTCATAAGTTTATCGAAATATTGAAAAACAAAATTTTTATTTATGATTTAATACGAAGTTAGGTTAGATGCATATTATCTACGAAAATAAGTTTTTTTCAAATTTCATTTTAAATTTTATTTCTGCTTTAATTACATTCATTTAAAAAGCGATATATGGGAAAAAACAAATTTTTATTTATGATATAATTAAAAGACAAGTTGATATCTTATTATAATCATAAAAGCGAGTATTAATTTTTCAACGATAGTTATCAATATCCTTAGATGTACCTAAATATAGCCCTAAACTAAACAAATGATCCTTGTTCATAATTTAATTAATGGATGGTTTTGACTTTAGGAGATACATTGACGAAATTATATTTAAACTAAAGTTCACGGCGTCCATGGGTTCTGAAACTGGCTAAATAACTATTACAGCCTCCGTGGAACGTGGTCCAGTGGGTTGAGTATTGGTTAAGATCGTTGCGTGATTCGGGAGTAGTATGTTCGAATTCCGTGAGGAAACCGCATAGAAAAAGTCAAATCCAACTCACAGAAATATTTAAAAGGGTTACTTACTTTACCAAAACTGCCTTTTCCCAGCACCTTTATGAAGTGGAAGTCTTCAATTGCGTATTTTCGAAAACGGGGGATAGACCTCGCCGGTGGTGTGAACCGGCCCGTTTTCTTGAACAAGCCGTAAGCTGTGGACTGTTCTGTAAAACACATATATAATAATGAAAAATATTGCAAGTGTACAATTATATAAATTGGGTTTACGCGCAAAATCACCTGGAGTATTGTGTTTATGCGGAAACCACTAAAATGTTTGATTTATTTTGGTAAAAGAAAGTATATTTAACCATAGTTAATGAATGTGATCGAGCGGTGCATACAATTTCAGCATTTGTCTTTGGCTCCATTTTAATATAACATGTCGCTTTCATTAAGCTGTTTCGATCAAATATTGTGCTCTCACTACCTAATCTACTTACTGCAATCCTTGCAGGTCTCTTTATATTGGCTGGAAGTTGCCATTTTGACAACATTTAACAGTTCATTATTTTATTTTATTTACAAATTCGTATATAATGCTCTAAATAATTTGTCATCATTCTTTTTAGATTACTTAAGCGTTACAAATTAAACTTTATGTTGTCTTGAAATGTTTGAAAGTTCTTTTGGTGCTCTTGCATCAAAGGCAGACTTTGTTTGACTTTTATATATTTGAATCATAGTTGCATATATTGTGATAATATTTACAATTCCACATCATTTATTATGAGATTTATATCTCTGTAAACATCCTTTCTTCATCTTATCGAATGCAATCAAAGTGTGAAACGGTCACCTTTTGACGCAAATTACCTAAGTACATCGCATTTGCTGGCAATGAACTTTGGTTATATTATCAACTCCAAAATCCTAACTATATTTTCAGATTTTCCAGAATTCCCGCCACGCAGGTATCACTGTCATGATATTATATTTTTTCTTTATAATATTTACTTGTATTTTCTTACTGCGTGATAAATTGTGTTGAGAAAGATCAAAGTATCGTCCTCTTTTGAATTTTAAAATTTTTTAAATTGCATATTGAAAATTGTTTAGCGTCTTTGTTTAACAACATCTAAACCTTGCTATATGTAATGGTTGGCTATAATAACTGTGATTCCTGCGTTCTGTATTTTGATATTCAATAATCTTAATTTGATTAAAAATAAATATTTAGTACGTCCTCATTGAGTTTTTTTGGATTACTTATATTTTAAGTTTGTGTGATTAAAAAAGGTTAGATGACCTATTCTATCTATCTAGTATACTACTTCGTCTTATATTCGCACTCTAAGAAAGACAGAGTAATTTGGTTGATCTGCACAATTTACAAATCTCTTAAGTCGTACAATCAACTTATTCTCCTATTCCCATACTCATCTTAGAGCTTCAAATGTGGTAAGTTAAGTTGTTTCATCTTAAAACTTAGTACAAAATGATTTAAGTTTAGTTTCTAAAATAATTAACTTTTGGGTAGACATACGCATACGTTTTCAAGTTTGTTTATTGTTTATCTGAGGTTTCAAACCTCAAAAGCGTTAAACGTCTGTCCGTCCGTCATTATCATTCGTGCAATCGTGCATCGACCGAACCCATTGATCCATGTATGTAAATATAATCAAGGAACTCGGACATGACTTGCCGCTATAGTATGACATAACCCGTACATGTGTGACAGATTAATTTTCTTTGACCTCGCTTGAGATCGCGGCCGGCCCGCTAAAAATATTAGCTGATACGGACAATATCAAGGCCGACTGTCGTTTTATTATGAAAAAAATAAACGGTCATATTTATGTTTATTAGAATCCCAAAAAAATACCTATGTATTTTTTTCGAGTTTAGTAAATAGAGGTATCTAAGGCGCCGGATGTCTTTAAAATATCGATGGCATCAATCGTCATTACAGTCCAAGAGTCCTCTGAAAATCAAAGGCCTCTCTTAAAGACTTCCATGTGGTCCAAACTCTAGTACGCAATATACATTCACATTGGCATAGGTGGCAATGGTTTACAAAAACCTTTTTTCATTTTCATATTTTGTTGTTAATTTTTTGTACCGACTTCGTCCATCTCGAAGAGATAGTGCCCATTAAAAGATGTGCTAGTCTAAATAAATAATGGTTCCAATTAGTTTGTTTGGCACCGCATACGTTTGCAGGAAGTCTGCCGATATTAGCTGGTCGCAGGGTTCGCCTCTCACTAACAAACATTTATTTTCGTATAATTTATTGGCTATTATAATTTGGAATGACGACAGCCGCGCGGTGATAAGTGTTATGAAATGGTGTTATTGAGTGTGACGGTATATTATGTGCACACTTATACCAGAAACAATATTTACATTAAGTGCAATTACATTTCATGGTCAATGTTTCAGCCTTTTTCTACTTTCTACTGGACATCATTGGAGATGGTTCTCTACTTGATGTGTCTAATCATTGCCAGGCATTATACCACTTCACCTGAACTGAGGACTACGTTAACTAAAACGTGGTCTCGTCTACAGTTAACGTCTATCCCAACTTTTATTGGGACTTTACCCCAGCCACTGTTTAATCAACATTATTAAACCTAATATATCTAGCGACCCGCCCCGGCTTCGCACGGGTGCAATGCTGATACTAACCGTTACGTTACCGTACGTAACGTTGTATAGAAATCAATCTCGTAGGTTACAGTCTGCGTTTTCAAAGTAAGCGGAAAAAAAATAATTATTTCGGACATCACATTGGAAACCGTAAAAATAGCAGTATTTCTCCACTATTTAATTAATGTTATTTATACATATAACTCTTCCTCTAAATCACTATCTATTTAAAAAAACCGCATCAATATCCGTTGCGTAGTTTTAAGGATTTAAGCATACATAGGGACAGAAAAAGCTTCTTTGTTTTATACTATGTAGTGATATGCATTTTAACACCAAATATTTATGATTCATTATTTCTTTAACTATTTAAGTACTGGTTCTTTATTTCTATCCTAAAAAATGTATTTTTAAATTGATTTATTCAACATTCCATCACTTAAGACTATATCTCCGAAGGAAATGATGGAAATTTAGGGTATACTAAATTTATACTCAACTTAACAAAAGAACAAAAGCGACATGTCATATACCATTGCATTTTTAAAATATTCTAACGTGTACAGGACGGTCAAGACGCTCACCTGATGGTAAATGATACGCCTGATCAAGACAGATCATCATTGTAGGAGACCAACAACTGATAGACAGTTATTAGTCTCCGTCAATGCCGCACTGCGCCCGTCACCAGAAACAACAGATGTTAGGTCTCTTATACCTAGTAATTTTACTAGCTACGGTGCTCACATCGCGAAACATAAAAGTGCACATTTCTGTTTTACGGGATGATATCTGGCATTGGACCTACCTATCTAAATAAATTAACAATAACATAGCTATAGAGTAGACCATGGTATCTAAATAATTAATATACAAAATGTTGTGATATGTATAGTTATATAGGAACACGGAACCTATCGCGTGTAGTGCAACGACACCCCAAGCGAAAGATTCGTCAGCTTTATTTTTACCCAACCAATTTGCTTTTTGCCAATACATACTGCCGGATAATAAAATGTGTTATCACAAACGGTATAGTTCTTCTAAAATAGATTTTATTCAGTGGTTCGTTGTATGTACGTTGTATGTGTAATAAGATAAGATGCACACAATGCTTACAATTTAGATCTAGAACACTGAATATAGTGACGTAATATGTTTGTTAGAGGCTGCAAGCAATGTTAGTCAATAACAAATACCTAACTATTGCCGACATGTTAGGTGCTATCTTAATTATATTTAACAAATACATTGATAGGTATACAAATATACATATAATACATTTATGTGGTCCTTTTTTAGTATGAGCTTATGTTTAATCTCACCAAGCTCCTGCTCCAAGACATCTGTGGCGTCGACTTGCGCCTGCGCAGCGCTCGACGGGCCAGCACTATCACCACCTGGGTACACAGTATTAAGTAGTCTGCTTTCCTTTAACATCATTAACGTATACAAATAGCGTTCCTCGAACTAAATATGTATATATAATTCTATTTTATATAAAAGATGGCTGTGAAGAGAAAATAAATATATTCCCATTATAGAAGAAATTCAAGGCAAGTTTATCGAATCCTAAATAAATTAGATTAATCAATATTAACTTCCTTTGAATCTGTTAAATACAAATAAAAATTGTTTGCAAATACACAGAAAACTTGTGTTTTACAACACGCACGTGAAAACTTACAAAATTATTTAAGATACGTACTACATAGATGCCTCCTAGCGACAAAAAAATAAACTTATATAGTGAATCATATCACATGGTTTCATAGATTCAAGATAGCATAGGAAATTACTGCTTAAACTATTACATATATCGGTTTAAACCAGTGTTTGCTATTTAAAAACGCTTAGCTAATGGTCCAGGTTCTCTAAAAAAATATAGAATATAGTGCATAGTTTGAAAAGGAATTAAGTAAGAAGTATAGTAAATGGTGTGTAAGGAGGTAGTAAGATTCAATGAGAAAGTAAAAAGTCAAGTAAGAGAAGAAAGAAGAATTATTTATCATCATGCTTAATTCATAGTACTTTAAGTCCTCAATCAAATCCTTAGCTCATGCTTATTCACGTGTTTAATCAAATCGTGACAATTTAGTACTAGTAAGATGACGGAACGTTATTTTTCAGTTTATTTATCATGCTTAATGGCATTATATCATCGTACATCCATCATTTGGAAACATGGCCGGCAGTAGCTGGTGTTTGGTAATCACAATGATTTGTTCGAATCGTTAAACACCAAACGCATTCGAGAACGACCATAAAGAACCAATGCCAGTGAATCGACAGGGAATAAAAATATGCATTTGACGTTTGAAGCTCAGCCAGATAATCGACTATTAGGAAACTATCGATTTATTGATATGAGACGGGACCTGGCATGGTGCGCTGTCCTCTACGAATCATTGCGACACCGATGAATGAATATCGATATTATATCACCCATAAATCACAACGTACTTAATTTATAATAATACACAATCACGCATGTTTACTAACCTATGTAATAAAATTCTAATGCTATATATACTAATATAAAATGTATAATTAGCATTATCGTATATTGTCTTCGAATTGCTTATTATATGAAATAGGTATTATTATATCATTACATTTGAACAAAGGTATTTGAAGTAGATATTTCCGGGTATGTATGTATGGGGGTCCCATCTGCTAACAACTTTTTTTATGTTGTGAGGAAGTTCAGGACGCTCACCTGATGGTAAGCGTTATGCCTGACCATGACAGAGCAGCATTAAATGGGACCAACAACTTAAATACAGTTATTATTCTCAATGTAGCACATGCTTCCATTACCCGAGACTACAGATGTTTAGTCTCTTATACCCGGTAAATTTACTAACTACAGTGCCCTCGTCCCGAAACACAGAGGTACAAAACACTTTGATTTCATGGGACGATATCTGGCACTGCGGTGATACCAACCTAGACGACTCAGTACCGAAGCTACCATCTAGTAACTAAAAGTAATGTATACTACGAAAAATAAAGTGGATGAATTTGCATATCTCAGGCACGTTACTTTTACATACATATTGTGTAGGTGACGTTTGCAATTGTACGAAGTGTGGACTCTTAAATTAAGAATAAAATGTGATGTCAACCATTTGTTTAAGTTAATTTCAGCGGCAATCGGAGCTATTAATTTTGTACACAGGTGAGAGGCGAGTGATTGGCCTCTGTCCAGACTGTAGCAACCGCATCGTACCTACTCCTACGCAACAATATACTCGTGAGCATAAACAAATACGCACATTTCTTTATACATTATACCGTCTTCTTTTTCATTAACTTAATCTTCTTTGTATACAAGTACTCTTACGTTGAATTTATCTTCTAAATCCTAATTTTCTAGGGTACTCTAAGCGAAGATTTTTGCAATACAAATTTATTAAAAGAACAGCGAACTACAATGTTATCAGTGTTTTATTATGTTATAATAAAATGATGATAAATAGTTTTAGCCAATTCTTTTATCCCGTGGTTTGGAGTATTTTTACACGTGGTACTAATAATAGTCGTTACAGACGATAGCCAGCCAATAAGACATGCTTTATTTCTAGCGGGACGTGTGACGTATCTGTGACGTTCATGTTTCCGATACATTCCGCCCAATAGATAATGTGACCTCAGCTGTCTAAAGTGCCTTCATTGTAGTACCCACCTTTTTTGAACGAGGGCCGTGACGCCAATGCTTCCACTAGAAGTCGCTGGTTCACTCCACATAAGTTTGCTGTCAACTTTTCACACTTGCGATGGCAGTTTACGTCACAGTCTAAACCAAAATAACACCTCACGGCTAAAGGTGTGCGGCGTCTTAAGACAAACCGCAATTTAAAAACAATCCGCAATCAAGCCGTGCAAAAGCATTCGTACATTTAGGGAAGCGTGTATGTACAAATTAGTGGAAAGTTAGTCTTGAAAAGTCGTGTAATGTAGTCTGAAAATGTATGAACAAGTTTATGTCCTACCATTTATTTACCTTTTTTGATCTGAAGGAATGCTGCAGGTGACGTTGGTGCAGATGAATCGAATCCTGAATCGTTGGATCCAGTGGACGTCCTGCCATCAGGATTGTTTTCGCACTCGTAGAATTCAGTTGAGTCTTCACTAGCTTCGGATTCATCTTCATCATTGTCATCGTCCGAAGACTCTTCCGACGACGATTCCGAAGAACTCGAGGAATGAATGACTTGAGGAACTTTCTTTTGAAGAGGACGTGGAGTTGCTATCAAAGGTCTAGTAGCTGCTTCTTCTTTGACGGGCCGTCGTGGACTTGGGGTTGGGGGTATTTTTAATTCACCTCCTTCATTCAAATGTACATCTTGTTCCTTAGTTTCCTCTATCTTAGGAATGTTTTCAGCCTTTTTGTCCTCTCCTATTTCTTTTTCTTGTTCCACAATTTCTATATTGGATTCTTGAGATTTATCTGGAATGTCTTCTACAATCGGGTTATTAACTACTTCAGGATTATTTGTTTGGCTCAGTGGGTCATTGTCATTAGTTTTTTCTACTTTATTAGAACAGACGCTGGATTTCCTGGACTGAATAGAATTTTCCGTTTGTATTGCAGTACTTAAAACCTCGTCTTTTTTGGTTTTTTTAATAGAATTTGAAGAACACGCTACATCACTCAACTTTTTCTGCGAAGAAGTCGATGGAATTTCCTTCTTAGACATAGTTTTATGGGGCTCAGTAGATATATCTTTTGAAACTATGTTTCTCAATTTATTTGGTTCTGGCTTCTGCTCATCTATTTCACATGGCTTACTAGATACAATGGGATCCATTCTATTTTCAGCCACATTTGATTTTAATGTTTCTGTTTTTAACAATCCTTCAGATTTATCTGTCTTTTCACTACTCATTTTCTTTACTTTGTTATCTCCGATTTCGGTTATGCTTGTTGCAACCGTAGGCCCAATCATCACTGGGTTGGTTTTACGGTCCACTGTTTCGCTAGGAACCTCTGGTAATTTGTCATATGCTTCTGTTCCTTCTAAAACTATATTAGTTCCCGAGCTAACGGGTTGATTATTACTATTTGTGTCATCTTCTTCTACAGACTTCACATAACGTTTGTTGTCTTCATCTCCTGCAATTTCTTTAAGTTTAGCTGCTAATGATTGTTTTGGCGTGATGATTTGACTTGATGACATTATTTCCTCTTTAGTATGTGTATCATCTTGTGTGGAAAAGACTGTCTCAACATTTGTCTGAGAAGCTTGAATTAAGTCTTTATTGACATTATTTAAACCACCCAATAAATTAGGTTTCAATAAAGTAATGGATTCTTCTTCTAGATCTTTACCATCCTTACAAGGCAAGTTACATTCTGAATTAATATTTTTGACGATTTCCTGGATTTTATCATTATCACCGATTTCAACTTCAGAACTGTCTTCTAATTCTATAGAAGTGTTTGGAGTATCATCTTGTGAGTTTTGTTGATTCTTTCGAACTTTATGAACGATTCGTCTAATGTCTACATTAAGTATGGAAGAAGAATGTTCATCTTCATTTACAGGTTCATCTTGATGGACCTGTGAATCATTACTACCTTCTAGTTCTTCATCTTCCGGAAACCAAAATAAAGCTCTTCTATGTTTTTCCCGCGCATCATCAATGTTTTGCTTCCTTTTCAGCAGGTAAACAGTTTCTCTTTTACCAATTTTATCCCAAAAATTACCCTCATCAGGATCAGGGGACACTGTCTCATCATTTATTGATTTTATTTTTTTCTTGACACTTCTTCTGTTTTTAGTATTTCGCTGCGGTGCATTTCCCTTAATCTCATTGTCTGACTTTGGTTCAATTTGGGGAGCCACTTCTTCGACTACACTGCTATATGTGATTTCTTTCTTAGGCGTAACTGTTATCTCTTCAACGGTAATATTTTCAACTTTAAATTTCAAAGGACTCTTTGGGGGAGATACGTCTACTGATGTTGTTATTGTCGCCTTTAATTTAGGCTTAGCTTTCACTGTTTCTTTCTTTATTGAATATCTACTTTCTTCAATGGATGGTAATTCTGAACGGCTTAACTCTTTAGGTAACTCAGTGATCGAATCCAATCTACAAATTGAACCACCTGACGAAGATTTCTTTAAACTGCGACGTTTAGAGAATTGTCGTGAATCTTTTGAATCTCTTAATGATTTAAAACTTTCATGCAAAGAATGGTCTGATTTTGTAGTTTTTAAAGGGTTGCCTTCTTTTCCTTTCTTTTTTTCGATTGTTGAAATAGCTCTGTATTATTTTTCGAATTATCGCTTACACCAATTTTACTCAAATCTAAACTGGTAGTACTAAGATTTTCTCTACGTATTAATGAATCAAACAAACTAGCTTGCTCCGCCAAGAGTTCCATAGAACATCGACGGTCTGGAGATCTATTCATACCAACATCACTCACTGAAGTAAGTGGGTTGTAGTTTGTTGATGATACTTCCGTATCAATCTTAAATGCATCGTCGATTATCTAGTTAGTCGATTTCTTTTACCTTAATCATAAATTTACGTCAGTCTTATCCTTAGAAGAATCGTCAAATAGTTCGTGTTTATAATTGAGATCGCGTCGACTAGCTTGTTCCGATTTGTACCTGTTTCGCTTTTATCATCATTTATTCCATTCATCCCGTTTTTGACTTACTATATAACGGTTGACGATATTGCTTAGCTCAACGCTTATAGTTGGTGTTCGTATTTCTTGTTTCACTTTTTACCTTTATATATTAAATCATCAGACAGCTTTTCTCTCCACGTTAAATTGTCAGACTTATCTTCCCTTATATCAGCTTCAGTAACCGAAGTTGCGTCCACATCAGTGTTTTCTGTAGGTTTTCTAGGTGAATCTCTTTCACGCCTTTTAATCGTGTGAAGTCTTACTACTGTCCTTCCCCGCCTGATTGTGCTCCGCTGGGGTCCAGGTGAAGAATCAATACCTGTTTCAGGTTTTCCATCCACTCGTGGCATGAATGGTCCATTTTCTTTTTCAGGGCTTTCCTGCTTCGGGGTTTGCTTTTTTGGTGACGTTTTAGGGCTTACGGGTATATAATCGGTTTTAGGACGATATCTGTCCTTAGAAACATCAATATCTGCCGTGTTTATATTAATAGGGCGCGGTGTGTATGTTGGTGTTCCGTATTTTCTTGTGGACAAAGGTATCCTCCTAGGGCTACTTATTCGTACCGGACTAGATGTGCCTCTTTCGGAAATAGTGCTGAGCATCGGTGAGTAGTTCCTGCCTGCGCTGGTAATCCATCTCGATGACAACGGCGCCCTAGAGTAGCCCGCGAGGGAGGAGTGATTCGAGTATGTCCCACCGGGATTCAGGTAAGAAGCACTGTAAGACGAGCCGTAAGGCGACACTGAACTTCCGTAACTGTAAGGTGAACCGGTGTACGAGGGCGAACCACCGAAGTACATGTTCGAGATATGCTCCGAATAGAGAGGCATGGTTACGCGCGGAATGCCCCGATAGCGCGTCTCCCGCCGGCTGCGCGCTGACTGCCGGCGCGCCCGGGAACGCGCGCGCGCCTCCTCGCCCGCCCGCCCTACGCGCCAGGTGATCGATTGATCACGATAAATAGACAATAATATACTCGCGTCACTCTTATTATGCTTGCGGAAGGAAGTATTGAAACTCATATAAATACTCAATTGCGCATATGTTACATTCGTTAGTATATATAGTAAAAACAAACATTCACCGACAAAGAAAGATTCTATTTTTAATTTGATAATTATCACGTTACATACTGTTTAAGACTGTCAGATGGAAACGATAATATACATCATAGTAATGATTTTGATGTTCTATTTATGGAGACCACCACTAGTATCGTTTAATTAGTCGAAACAGAGAAGCGTAGCGACAGAAATATTTAGCAAGCGTTTATTATTGTTTATGCAAAATGTGGTATGAATAGTAAAGAAGTATTATAATGGTCCAAATATATACAAATATAGTTATGAGTATGTACACGGGTTTTCTAAGCACGGAATCATCTTTCTTTTCGGACAATCAGGTGATTATGCCTGCCCGGCTTGTAGTGTCCCAATCAAACTGGGAAAAATTCTGGAAAGTAACTTTAACTACACGTCCCTCGTGAGATTCGAATCCACTACCCCCGAAACACACATTGCAAATCACAAGAGGCAGTTCCTAATGGCGCCACTTAAGGCATAAAGATAAATAGTTTTATTATAATTAACGAGAACTACAACATGGCATTTTTATTTTTCTTTACGTCTAAATGATTTCATTTCTCAATTTGTAACATGGTTATACGTAAAAAAAACGTAAATCCGTTGCAAGAATACATTCTACTGTCCTTCAAGTTTATGGGATTTGGCAACTAGCCTACATCATTGTGGTGGGTTATAAGGGTTCATAGAGTAGAAACCTACATAATAAGAACATTATTATGCCCAACTGTTAAAATCGCTCAGCGTGCAATGAAAGGGCGATGTTCGGGATCTCATTGGCGGATAAAATTCATAATGAGGATATCCGCTGGAGACCAAGGTTTACCGACATTGCTCTAAGAATACGCACGCAGAAGTGGAATTAGTCGAGTCATGTCTCCAGACGGTTAGATGGTCGATAGAGTCGAAACGTGTAGGAGTGGCGACCTTACTGCGGCAAGCGCGGCGTGGAATATCCGGCGGCCTGATGGACTGAGGCTTCGAAGAAGGTTGACAGGTTAGATGCAGGTCAATCGAAACAGGCATGGTTCGCGCTCATTGGACGAGGCCTATATCCAGCATTGGACGATGGTGGCTGATTCATTGATAACCACATAATGTGGTTAAAATAACTATTATATAATTCATCCATGATAATGTGCTGTACTAAATAGAAAACGCTGCCGTTATTTCTTCAAAAGTACTTACATAACATTATCAATAATTTCAAATAAAAAACATAAGCTTCAAAATATAAATAAAACTGACCGGTAAAACACTAGCTACTATTATCGTTTACTTTAAATACTACTCGAAATACTCCAAAAACCTTACTCCATCAGTGGCGTGCACGCCATATGCAAATAAGGAGTGCATCTATTCGACTCGGAAAATCGCCAACACATTAAATGATTTCCTCTTATTCGCCCATTTTTCTTTACAGATTTGAAACAATAGGCGTTTTGCTCTTAACAACACCATTTAATTTGACAAAAATGTGAATTATTTATTGTTTTTGCAATAAGTGTCACTCACTATGCAACCCTTACTCTCATAATCGCTGAGAACGTTACTGTGCACCATCACTTTAATCCATGATTATGATAAAAAAGAATGTGACTATAAAAATGATCTCATCTCTCATTATCTAAATAAATAAAGTCTTTCCCAATACCCAATCAAAACCTCTTAAAATGGAAAGTGTTTCCGGTCACTGGTGTATAGGCCGTAGTCGTCCACGCCGGCCCAGTGCGGATTGGCCGACTTCACGCACAACCTTTGAACTTTTTCGTAGCCGTGCGCAGGTTTTCTTACGATGTTTTCCTTCACCTTAAGAGCATTGTATAACCAATGAGCCACCGACGCTGATTTTGTATACTAATTAGAAAATATAATTGGATAACCGTATACTTATACATATAAAAAATGTGATAGGGCCTGTATTTTGTGTTCCCTGTGGGAACATAAAATTTCAGCCGTCGAGGGTTCGGGCCGGACGTCGATGAGTGGGAGGGGGCTACACACCTTTGAATATAAAAATAAAATATTATTATATAAATATATATATATATATATACATATATGTCGGGATTTAAAACTCAGCCCTCCTGGTAGGAAGGCGACAGTCGACACCATTGAGTCACCGACGCTCTACATGTACCAATCTCTTTTCGAATTTTCGAAATTATATGGCTACGTTTATTCGACTCTTTTACTCTTTTACGGAAGGAAGACACCGTGAGGAAACCTGCGAAGAACGCCTACGAAGTGATTCAAAGGTAATGCGTGAAGTCGGCCAATTCCGCACTGGGCCCGCGTGAACGACTAAGGCTACATACTTTACAGGTATATCCCCTCGGTGGGGACGTATAATGAGCTGATCATGATATGTATGTATTTATATTTACCTACCTATTTATATTATATTTAAATAGGTATGGACGACTAAGCCCTAATCACCCTATACAGGTAGGCTCGTGCCCCTCGGTGAGGACGTTTAATGAGCTGATCTGTCGACCAACCTTTTAAATGAAGGGAGAAAAGGAAATATGAGATAAGAAAAGGAAAACAGGGGCTTAGTAATTTCGCTGCCGACAACATCATTCACTTGATGACATAACGCTTGCAGTTCATTGTTAATGTGTTTGTTTGTAATAATTTGCAAAAAAGGAAACGAACAAAAAAATTTTTTTTCTTTTTGTTGCGTCACGGAGTGTTAGTAAAACTAAAGCGTAGACGTAGCGTAGTTAGGTTTTACTATTTTAATACATACACGAACATCTGATATTCATTTTAATTACAAATATATTTTCTCTTTTATTTATCTGTGGAAAATCAGTCTGCCTGACTTTGCGGCAAACGTCCCAGGTCCTTCGCTTTCCTCCGCAAGCGACCTATCATAATTCATCGATCCACAAGGTCATTGACTGACGTTAATTTCCATTTCAGCCTTTAAATACAAGGAACGGGCAATCAGGCAATGCTTTGGGTCTATCTCAGTGGAAATAAAGAAATAATATTACTCGTGAGTGATTTTTCTTCGTCTTCTAAAGAACTAAAGTTACCAATATAGCACGCAGGACCAGCAAGTTAAAATAGCAGTCATGTATGTCGCAGGGCCGATAGAGCAGACTAATTCTACATAGAATGAAGACTGCAGCTGCAGCCCTATGGCAACTTACGAATGGTCGCTTGTGAGAATCGCTTGTAAGAGCTGGATGAGAATATCAGAGGACTGAGTAGGAAAGCTAAATACCGGGACATGAACAAAATGGGGAAGACTGTGATGAGATGAAATGATTAAGAGCTTCGGCGGAATCGGCAGCATTTATTCAACAGCGGCTGTTTTATGGCGGAAACTAAGATGATGCCTGGCAATCAAAACCTTGTTAGTGTATGGAATTCCGTATCAGCGTGCTTTGACAGACATTGTATTAACTTTATAGTTGACCTCATAATGACAATACAATTGTTACTAGGCAGTAGGCACATACACTTACCTATATGTTAGCATTTAAAAAAGGTAGAACACAATTTCTACGGCAGCATACAAATTAATATTTGCCATACAAAAACCTTTTAAATATTTCATGCAAATATAAACTTATAGGTACAATAAATATCATATATAATATAAAATAATTACGTTTAAAATATTCTTAGTCATACAACAAGGGATTACATCTATATTTCGATGTTGGATGGCAATAACCAGTTTAAAAAGACACTGATCTGCTCTGAATAATTAACTGTTCTAGAGAGCGCAATGTCTCCCATAACGGGAAAGTTTTTAGTAAAACCTTGGATTCAAACTTAATGCATGCGTGCATCAGTAATTTTATATGTGTTATTTTGCTAAGCCAAAATAATTTATAGTGTAAAATAAAAAATACAAATAATTATCTTCAAATTTCAAACTTTAATTCTCTGAATTTGTTATTTAACATTGGAACAAATATTAATTTAACATGGAAATCATTCGGATAGGCCTTCGTTCAGCAGATAACATATTGGGCAGTAATGATGATGACTTCTTATTAGACACAATATTCTAAAATGATTTTTCATATTTGTGGCAAAAATTGATGCATGATGTACCTTCACACTTGAGCTCCTGCTGGAAGAAGCCGTAGAGTAAGGCTCCGCAGTGGTCGCAAAACGTGGGCGACATGAACTGGTGGGGGCGGAATCGGTGCGGCACGTCCACTTTGAAGCGCTCGCGCAGGTACTGACAATAATAAATAAAATAATTATTTGACCGCCAGAGACGCCATATATAGGTTATTATTATAAAGGGTCACAAATAATAAATTTTTCATTGTGTCTGGAATCCAGTAAAAGGTTATTTGAGAAAAAAAAACTTAGTCAAGATCTTTCTATTGCGTATTTATAGTGATACGCCTAAACATGTCAGAAGCAGTGTGAAACGAAATCAATGTTATTAGTGTAGGTTGTCATTTTTAGGGTTCCGTAGCCAAATGGAAAAAAACGGAACCCTTAAAGATTCGTCAAATCTGTCTGTCCGTCCATATATAAAAAAATGATATGAGAAACCTCAATACCATTTTATAATATATACACATTGATTCCCCACACGTGGAGGTACGGCAAAAAAATTTTTGAAATTCAGTTCAATGTATGTGGAACCCCGAAATATATTTTTTTTTTCATGTTTCTTATTAAAACATAATAGCGAATCACAGAATACATATACTTAATAGTTTAAATAGTGCAGTGCTTATAGGTTTCGGAGAAAAAAAGGGTGTGACATATGGACGGACGGACGGACGAATCTATAAGGGTTCCGTTTTTTGCCATTTGGCTACGGAACCCTAAAAACATTTATTCAGTTTAGGCCCGTGGAAGGTACCTACTTAAACTGAGAAGAATCCGGCAAGAAAATCAGTAATTTTTTTTTTCAAATTATGCATTTATTACATTTATAAAATAAAATTTTATTAAGTTTTATGTCAATACAATATTAAAATTAATTAGATTTCTTTAACACCCACTAATCGGCATTGGGCCCGCGTGATGGTTACTGCTCAATCTTCCCATAGCTATGCTGAGTGGGAAGGTCTGTCCCCTGCAGTAAGGAGTTATAGGCTAATGACGTTGATACTATGATACGAGGAAAATATGGAACAAGTATACAATAGAAACGATTATACCATAATCGTGCCTCGACTATAATATGTGAATCCATTATAACAATCATTGATGACTTGATGAGTCATAGGGAAATAAATAAATATATTTTTTTATTGATTATTCATTTTTAAAACTTAAGCAAACTTAAAACCTTCTATACATGTAACGTTAATTCGTTTCCAGGGAGAAAATCCACATAAACGCGCCAATGCCTCGATTTTCTGGCGCGTTAGGCGAGTACTACCCCACTTCGCAACAAAAAAAGAGGAGCCTTCTCAAAAAATAAAACAGCGGACCAAAAAGTTAAGATTTGGCAACGTCAAATCTTAAATCCAGATTTTTAAATTATATTAATTAACTTTGTTTTATTTATTTCAATCTCACCACTGTAGCGTCCGAGTGGGCCGGGGAGCCGGGACATTTCCCGAGCAGCTTGTTGTGGCATCGCTTGTGCGCCGCGGTCTGGCACACCACACACCGGTACCCCTGCTTGCCGAAACCCCACAGGAACTCCTTGCAGAAAGCGCAGAACGTCGGCTTCCGGAAGAATTTGGCCACGAACCGGTGACCGTTCACTTCGTGGACCCTGGAATCAATTGAAACAACAAGTTGTTAAAGCGTTTTTAGTATCACATCATCATCGTCAGCTAATTATACGTGCCCCACCGAGGGGCACGAGCTTAGTCGACCACACGACTCCAGTGCGGACTAGCCGCCTTCTCGCACAACCTTTGAATTTCTTCGTAACGCACAGATTTCCTCATGATGTTTTCTTTCACTCTAACAGGGTCGGATAAATGCACATATAATTTCGAAAATTCGGAAATACATTGGTACGTGGCGAAATTTTAACCTACACCCTTCAGATCGGAAGGCAACAGTCCACACCAAGGAGCCATCGACGCTCCATGGCCAACGACATCATGATAGTATTACATTCATGAATGGATTCCTCTCAAGTATGTTTTTGTTGTATTTTTTTATCATCATCGGACGTAAACGTCTCACAGGCCTCCTCGCACTGCATAGCCATGGGGAGAATGGACCGGTAATCACCACGTAGGTCCAATGCAAATTGTTGGGTGTTAACGAATAATAAATATCCTGAGATTATAGCCGAGACCGAATTCGTTAACATTTTTAATGAATCTGTCCTGTCTGATGTGTCAATACGCACATGAATCAGTTTTAATCCCTTTTCCCGTTATTAACAACAATTCCTATATTCAATAAATTTCTATTGAACCTGATATACGTCGTGATATAAATAGTTCATTATTTTTATACGCGGCTAGATAATGGAACAAAATGTATTTCAAAACAGACTGCAAAATCCAAAATTATGTGCAGATGACGAAGCATCAGCAAGTTTTGCAACTCCTAAATATATAAATCGCGTCTTCATGACTTGATTGATTGTTAATACCATGTTTTGGCACTAGAGTCCCATTACATTATACACCTAACCTATAGATACATAAGTCTTAACTCATATCTCTGATAATATTAATTTAATTTATTAATGTTTACTCGTACTTTGTAGAGTTAATAAATAGGTGTTTAAAAGTTATGTTCATCATTTATACCTATTACGAACACAAATATTGCTTTGATTGTTCTTGTGTCTGATGACACTAAAAAGACAACTGTATTTGGATAATTATAAAAATCACGTAGGCGGATCAATACTTGATGAATAGCTTGATTAATATCTAACAAGCGCCAAGAATCCAAAGCATGAGGATGCGCAGAATAAACTCAAGGAGGGCATTACAAGCCGCGAGGACCGATACGCTGAATGAGAAAATGCATCGGCCTCGCAAATAGTAGATGCTCAAGAAATTGTGTCGAAAACTAAAATAAATTATTTGGCAACAATCTGTACTTTCGCTTCCACGGTATAATATTATTCGAAATACTCGTGTAACAGCTAAATAGGATGTTTTTATATTACATGCTGCGTAATTTCAACGATTTGTGTGGTCACACTATCTACTATATATAACATTATTTTGTCATCAATTCTATTAATTGATGAGTAGAGCTTTAGATTATTTTTATATGGTTAGTCATCTATGTTTTTATTTTATTATATACCTTGTATACTTAGTATTATGAATTCGTGTATTATGAATTAGTATTGTATAACTTATTATTTTTTATTTAATTGCTAGACAAACAAGCAGACGTCACACTTGATTTAAAGTCATACCGCATCCACCGACAATCGCAATTCCTTAAACATTTTGTAGGTTTTATTTTATACAATGTTTTTATTTTTTGTTTCAATAATGGAACAATTTGATCGATGTTCATGAAATAGGGCTCGAAAGTCTGACGTCAAACCCAATGTTTCTTGTGACACTTTAATTCGGTATTCTCCACCATTCGCAATAAAATACCAAACCTTATTTTCATAAAAGTGCACTTTATTTTACATGTCGTTTCATTGATCACTTTTGTTTATTTGCAATATTGTATTTTTAAATACACTGAAACCAATAAATATTAGGTCAATTGATGTTAGTGTGCAATGACGTCACGTTTCAATAATCTCATACAAAATATATGGAAACGTTCCTTTTTGACAGTTCATAAAAAGTGCGTCAACGATTAGTGGTGTCAAATACCCAATTAACCCTTTGAACCTTAACACGTCAGAAATAATAGATTTTCTATTGTGTCTGGATTCCTATCGTTCAAAAGGGCAAGCATATTTTATTATAACTGTTCTGATATAGTTAATCACAGTCCTCTACTAGACCATTCCCAATCATTGTAAGTCTCTCCGTTTTTGAGCCAGATATCCCGGTTTCTTAATTTAGGCTTTATAAGTGAACTTCCGCAAATCATCGGTCCCGCGTTCCTTCTACTCGTACATTAAGTGCTTGCCAAGACACAAACCATGTTACCCGTAAAAGGATCTTAAAATTTCATTTTTTTCAGCGCTGCCGTGTGTTGAATCCCAACAATGCAAGGCAGCCAATGCTGAGGCAAAGACCTTTTTGACAGGAAGGATACTGCGTATTATTTCATTATATCTTGATAGATAGTGTACATATTAACTTTCTTTTTTGTTATTTATTTTTTCTTCACCTCATTGTAAATATTTATTCATTGTCTAACTTTTCTGCTCACTTTTATATTTTGTCTTTATTTTTTGCTGTTTTTCTTTAAAATGTGTACGTACAATGTTATGTAGTGTCTTCGTCTTGTCAAATAAAGCTTTTTTCTTTCTTTCTTTCTTTCAAAATTATGTTACTGAGTATCCATAACATAAGCTGGATAAGGATCCATTTTGCAAAGCATTTTATAGGAGAGTTAACTATAAATTAAGGTTGTATAGGATAGTCTATTGTATATCGCAGACCATTTTGGGGACAAAGCTGTCTACATCTGCATATGGCGCATCCTGTCGAATAGCAGACGAGCCTCTGGCGTTTCGCCAATACGCACTAGATCTGGACCTCACTTCTTATAAAAATGGTGTCGTTATGTTATTTACTATACATTATTTTATGTCATAAGTTAACAGGACGATCAGTGCGCTCACCTGGTGGTACCTAAGTAATACGGATGACCATGACACATGCAGGGAATAACTAATAGTAGGTAGTCATTAATTTTCGTCAATACTACCCTGCACCCGTCACCTGAGATGACAGGTGTTAGGTCTCTTATATCCGGTAATTTTACTACGAAACTTTTATAACTACGCCTTTTCAGTCCAACTTTAAATTAAATTTGGTATTCCGATACAACAATGATGTTCATAGTTTAAAATGGTATCTATAGTAGAATGAATTGTCGTATGGTGTAACCAATTAAAACCTACCATAAAACAGAACGAATGATTCCAAAATTTTACTATTGAGACAAAATTACGAGCTTATCAGCACATGCACTGCGCGACAGCTTATGCTCTTCAGTAAATCAAGGAATTAATTAATGGACGGCAAAGCTTTGGCTGGACATCTCACCAATTCTGCGCCAGACACCCCGGTCCTATGTCCACCATCAAGGACTACTATAGGTTAAAGTAAGCTTCGGCACGAAGATGCCGATTCGAAATCGAAAATTTGGTTCGTTGCGAGTAGTTGGTAAGTTTAAATGGATGTTCAAATCCTCTCCTTCACTTTTTACATTTCTTATTTGTCTTAATCTCTCTGCCTTTCTTAAGTTCAGCAAAGTATCATAATATAGATTATCATCAAAGTTCCATAGCTCAATTAACGTCAGATTAACCCCATGCTCGTTTGCCATAATATAATAAGAAATTGGAGTCTAATTCCAGCTATTGATGATTGTTGTAGTTAAGTTAATTAATTATTTAATAACAAACAACAATCATTATTTTGTTCAAAAACGCAAACGGTATTAGTTGTGGATATTTGCGCATTTTTTCAACAAGCCTCATTATTTAATTTTAGAGATAGTTATATATTATTGTTTAAAGCTTAAATTGAATAAAGACATTCTGCCGTTGGGTAAAATACCGCTTTCATTAAATCTCGTACTTTGATCAAAAGTTTTCTGATGTAAACAACATGTTTAGTAAAGTCCAAAACAAACCGGCGGTCGGCACGTCATTGTTTCAGGTAAATCAAATATACTTTTAACGTAGAAAACTGTCTCCGTTGATTGACGCAATCTTGGCTGCTGTTCAAAGTGATTAAATCTACATCTTAAAAGTCGTTTTTTATAATAGATAGAGACTATTTAAATAAGCAAACAATGACGCTGTGATATCCGAATTAAATGTTTTGTATTGTCTATAGATAGAGTAACTCTATAAATATTAAATTCAGAATTCGACATAGGTAATAAAAAACATCGGTACCTGTCTTGGTTATTCAGGACATTCGCATCGTTGATTGCAAATCTTAATAGTAGTCATATATAACTTTAGTTTCAACAATTGAAAATGAAGGTCGTTGAAGCCTGTCATTGTACGACAAAGTCACAGACAAAGCAGAAGAGTGATAGTTTCTTGTAAACGAAGCAGTTAGCAAGTCTTACAATACTAACAAATGTAATTACGTTTTTCCTTTATCTTAGTGGTCAAGTCGTGTTTTTAAACTATTGCTTCTCCTGAAATAGGTAACTGTGTTTTGTAAAGTGTAACTTTTAGCGCTAATTGTTCTGGCGCTAAAGTCAGTAATATTCGGTACTCGGTCTTACTAGGTTCGTGATGGAGGTATTGCTAAAACCACTTGCTTTTGGCAATTAAAGTATTTTTCGACAAATAAAACAATGCACACCAGCGTACCTACAAAGCCAGTCCTTTTTAGGTACCTAGTCACCTACTGGTGACTTATTCGGAAGCGTGCAGTCCATATACTACGCAAATAAGCAATGCATGCCCCGTTTTGCAGCAACTTCAAATCGGTATGAGGATGCACGCCACGCTGCTTTGATTATGACAGTATTAGATTTACTAGATTTTGCCCACGGCTTCACTCGCATCACATCCCATTTTAGGGAAGTGGGGGTTATTAATTGACAAAAAGTAGCCCATGTCACTCTCCAACATTACAACTATCTCCACTTTATAGAATCACATTGATTCGTTGCGGGACCGTCATCAGTTCGCTCACCTGGTGGAAAGTAATATCCTGACCTGACAGATGTAGCGTTGAATGAATTTAATAATAGTAAGTAAGTAGTCATTATTTTTCGCAAAAACTGCTCCGCGCCCGTAACACGAACGGACAGGTGTTAGGTCTCTCATACCCAGTATTTTTTTATTTATTTTTAATAACCCAGTAATTCTCATACCCAGAAACACAGAGGTGCAAACACTCCTATTTTACGGGTCGATGTCTGATTTATAATATTAGTGTGAATGGATTACCTGTGATGTTTGATGGCCCCGCGGCGCTGAGTGATGCGCTTGCCGCGCGACAGTCGCGGCGCGTCCTCACCCTCGCCGCACCCACCACCCGGCAACCACTGGAAACGAGGCGAACAATATTAAGTTATTTTCGTTCTATAGTAAAATGCTGCCTTGTTGGACTTTGGAAGCCTATTTTATGCCCCGCCAAAGTGCTCGAATAATTGACTTTACTGAGACTTTGAAACAGTTAACATTATTTTCTTTAAAAAGTAACAAGGGACTCATTATTATGAACCGGACTCCCTTAGAGTAAATATTGCATAAGTCTAAAGAGACTCACATTGTTATTCATAGGATATCTTAATTTCATAGGTAACCAGATCAGCAAGTTCAAATGTCACTTATGTATGTTAAAGCTGAAGATTAGAAAGCCGGGTCCGAAATGGTAGAGACGTCTGCTAGAACACTGCGTTCGTACTTTGAATAACATCTTACGGTCCGTCGTGTTACTTACGTCCATCTTAAGGTAGTCTCAATACTGATTTTATGTACATGTCTTGGTACCATCGTAGTGATAAATCCTAGATATCGTCCCGTAAAATAAGAATGTATGCGCTTTTGTATTTCGAGGAGGAAGAAACTTTAACTAGCAACATTTCCGGGTATAAGACACCTGCCTTACATTTATGTTCTTGGTTCCTAGTATCTGCAGTTATTGGTTTACTTAAACACTTCATATACCACTGACAGGCGTATTACTAACCGTAGGTAATTTCGTACCTGTGTAAAACGCGCAACAAATACATAATATTGTTATTATTATTCTTTAAGTAATCAATGACTCTAGATAGAGTAATTCATATATATATATATATATATATATTATTTTATTTCAGATTTATCTTGCGAATACATCCATATTTGTTAGTACATAGATAAAATAAAAACTTATGAACTATTGTTAGTATATATTATTTTTGGTAAAAAAGAAAAGCGAAAACTAAGTCGGCCCTGGAATCGTGTGTAAACGAATCCACCGGGCCAACATTGGGGAGTCCCATCGATCCGCCAGCGTGCGCAAGATGGTGTTGGACTGTCACGCAAGCGCCGGAGGAGAGAGGCGCTCCGCTTGCGAATTATAGCGAAAGCCGTCGACGCCGGCCTCCGCAAACATGCCTGCCGCGCTGCAGTAACGCGGCAGTCCCACTATCACCCGGAACGCGTTGTTATACTGAACGCGCTATTTTACAATCCTCGTACACCGTGCAAACCTGCGGCCAACATGTTGCATCGGACAGACAGCGTCTGCGCTCCTCTCTATATCCACATTATCCTTAATCCTCAGTGACCAATGACCCAAGTACTTAAATTGTTTACTTGTTTCAAAGCCGAACCACCCAAAGAAAAACTAGAACAAATGTATATCTATTTGTCCGGCCTAAATACCATATTCGCTTACTTACATTGTCTGAGCCATGAGCCACCGGTAGGACTCACAATTTATATTATATATATTATATATATATATATATATATAGCAGGAATTATTCAATGCAAGACTCAATTTCACATGTCGGTCAATACAAAAGCTTTATGACTCCCGACATTTAACACATAACAATTTGCACTGGTAACCAACGTGCTACAAATAACATCCAACGTTTTCTTCGAATTGTTATTTAACTGTAAAACAAACGTGTAGTGTCAGTTAGTTCAGTAATACTAATTACACGAGTTGAATTGACTGATTGCCAACAATCTGTGAGAGAATAAAGTCTATATGGCGACTGCATAAATAATGGGTACATGCTCGACGAAGATCATATCAAATGTACATCAAAATGATCATTTGAATCAACCTACAAGCCAAAGCATTGTTACTTGTATGAAGTCGGTTTATGAGAAACTACAACTTGTCGTAAATAACAATGTTTTTAATGTTATTTCACATATCAACATAGCTCAAAGAATTAGATCGAATGTATTTGGCAGTCACCAAAGCAATGTCTTGTGAGCGTTAATGGCGAATTAGAATCTTTACGATATCATTTAATATCATATTGCAATATTTTGACGGCGAAATCAAGCAACCATCGAACTGTGAACTGACAAATGAGACATACCCAAAACCAGGACGTCATCGCGCTGAGCCGTTAGTGGTGCTCGGAAACGTCGCCAACTCACGCGTCACGGCATCCACGAAGATGGACAAATATGTGTGCCATAGCCAATACCGTCGATTTGTGTACTAATTCAACGCCGTTTGTGCACAAGGGACGCAACTAGATGCAACCGGCATCCATATAGAAAGCGTGGTTGCTCTAAGCCGTACCAAGGTATCATTTGCAAATTCCCTGGCATAGATTCGGATGATTACGGCTATGAATTATAGTGTGTATGGCAAATAGGCAAAATTGAGTATTCGTTTGTCATGTTGTTTGAGGTGATGGCGAGTACGAGACCTCGGTAAATCATTGAGCAGGAGTTAACATGCAGTTGCAAAAACGATCCAAACAGACTAGCTTTTGTTTCTGTGTGGGTTTTGAATTGACGTCATATTTAAGAAGTACTTAACACCTATCCTATTGTAGTTGGTTTGGACTTAATTAAAATATACATTTAATGTTTTTTTACAAAACAATTATCCATAATCATGAGACAAAAATATCTGATTGATTTTAAACACTACAGTAAAGTATATTTAAACTTAAAACAAAATTATAATATCAGTACTAAACAGTGATTTTAAGATTTATTTATATACGAGTATATTGAATAGGCACTGGTCCTAATGAGTCAGGCACTGTTGCTACGCTAACTTGTGGTCGAGGCAGGCTCTGCGAGGAGAACTCTAGTTCGAACTAAAGTTGTAAGATAGCAACAACCTTGATGAATGGAAGACCTCTACCGTGCGCTTTTGTCGAATCTTTTTACCGCGTACGACAAAACTGTTTAATATGTTATCATCTGAAGTATTCTCTGAACGACCTTGAAGAAAAGAGCGTATTCCTATTTAAAATGCCGGCAACGCAATTCCTTTCATAAAAAAGTCATTATCATCACAGCTCCTTATATGGCCCCACCGAGGGGCACGAGCCTACCCGTATATGGTGTATAGGCCTCAGTCGTCTACGCGAACACAGTGCAGACTTACCGACTTCACGCACAACCTTTGAATCTCTTCGCAGACGTGCGCAGGTTTCCTCACGATGTTTTCCTTCACCGTAAGAGTGTCGGATAATGTGCATGTAATTTCGAAAATTCAAAAACACATTGGTCCGTGGCGGGATTTGAGTCTGCGCCCTCCAGATCGGAAGGCAATGGTCCACACCTTTGAGCCACCGATACTCTCATAAAAAAGTTATCTATATATTTTTAACTATTTTTTAAGAAGTCAATCTGCACATATTTTATCGTCACATTTGAAATACCGCAGACAACACTTTAAAACTACCAATAACGTCTACGCGAACACAGTGCAGACTTACCGACTTCACGCACAACCTTTGAATCTTCGCAGACGTGCGCAGGTTTCCTCACGATGTTTCCTTCACCGTAAGAGTGTCGGATAATGTGCATGTAATTTCAAAAATTCAAAAAACATTGGCGTGGCGGGATTTCAGTCTGCGCCCTCCAGATCGGAAGGCAATGGTCCACACCTTTGAGCCACCGATACTCTCATAAAAAAGTTATCTATATATTTTTAACTAATTTTTTAAGAAGTCAATCTGCACATATTTTATCGTCACATTTGAAATACCGCAGACAACACTTTAAAACTACCAATAACGACCTAGAATAGAAGAATACAATGAAATGAACCAATGTAGTAAATTAAGTTTTATTTTTTGAAATATTCACCGTATCATTACGATGCCAATTCAATCTCGGACGCTCTAGAAATCATCAAAATACACCGAACCACCGCGGAAAATTTATCTCCAAGCCAAATTAAGCCTTATTTACCTAACCACATAAGCCAGGGCTTTAATATGGAGTCTCTATTGCAGTTTAAGAGACTCTACATTCGAAAAACAAAATTGTTTATCTATAATTTTGATTGAATGTGGATTCGTATCACAATATAAATCAAAACTGGTCATATCAAACAAGTACTTTTAGTGTTAAAGGAATCTAAAAGTTGACTTTGAAATGAATCCCCTCTTGGCCCCTAAGGGGCAGTACGGGACGTACATTGGAGGTCCAGTAGGTTTATAATTTATTGGGGGCCGAAAGGATAACAGTGGAACGTTCATGACGAGCGACAACGGCAAATTAATTTGTGTGTTCTATATTTGGATACATCTTCAGACATTCCTGACCAATTTTATGACGAAATCTCGATGACACAGCAGCTAGCGAATGACTATAGCCTCTTTTCACTTTCCACAACAATATCCTACGATAAATTTAATTGTTTTTTTTTAAATAGAACCTCATAAATGTTGTGACGACGAGAACAATCTCTCAGTAATTAAATTGTATCAGCAATTGTAATGTATTTAGCACCAAATACTAACAGTGAGATAATAAGGTTTAGATCTCTAGAGGGTAACATAAAGGATAAAAAATAGGTCCTATTAGGACTTGGCTATCTTTTCACGTTTGAGATACGTTTTCGCTAAAAACACAATTTCAGCCATTTTTGAATCATGATGGTGTATGAAACGGAACCCTTCTTCGTTTGACGATTGTGATTGGTTTTCCCCATAGCTTTTACCTTGTTAGTGTGTATACAGGTAGGTCTGCCTTTTAGTTCAAAATCATCATAACAGTCATAAAAACATATCATTCCCAATTACCCAGGTACCTAAGTAGTAGGGGTAGCTGCTGCTGACCTTCGAAAGAGAGTCCAACCCCCGTTCGCAGATGCGCGACTAGTCCACATAACCACGTCATCCCCAGAGGCGTGGTATGCAAGGCATATCCCGAGTATTAAAAAAAAATAATTATGTTACGAAGTGAACAGGACGGTCAGAACGCTCACCTGATGGCAAGTGATATGCCTGACCATGACAGAGCGGCATTGAGGAGACCAACAACCGATAAACAGTTATTATTCTCCATCAATTCCGCACTGCGCTCATCACCGAGACAACAAGTGTTAGGTCTCTTATACCCGGTAATTTCACTAGCTACAGTGCCCTAATCCCTAAACACAAAAGCACATACCACACTTATTTCACGGGACGATACCTGGCACTCGGGAGTGTTGTACCCAACCAGTTTTCAACAACTATTTCAAACGTCATCAGTTCTAGCACTTTGTCAGTGCTATAACAATTGGTAGGTCTTTATAATACAGATACGTGAATGAGTAGTGACGCACGGCTGGAACATAACAGTTCCATCAAACGTTTAGCGCCGTCCGTGCTGCATCTATTAATACCGCGCATTTGCTCTCGCCGCGGTACCGCACTTAACCTTGATGTTCAATCGGCTATGATCAATACACCTTTAGTTCGTACGAGATTCCATGCTGCAACAATTTGATAGTTCGATGCCACTGTTTACATGGTTTTTGTAACTGCGCATATGCTCTGGAGGTGGAATGTACCTACTTTGTTGTTGCTTGGTGGTGGACTCGATACTGAGTCGTCTAGGTAGGTACCATAGCAAAGCCAGATATCGTCCTATGAAATAAGATTGTTTTGCACTTCCGAGTTTCGGGATGAGGGCACTGTTGCTAGTAAAATTGCCGGGTATAAGAGACCTAACATCTCTCGTCTCGGGTAACGGACGCAGAGCAGTGTCGACGGAAAAATGACTTCTTACTGTCGACCCATTTGGTGTTGCGGTTGAGACGTCGAGTGCAATTTCAAGGGTTCGGGTTCGTCCCGGGCAGTACGAACATTTGTGTCCATGAACATGTCTGTTTGTAATGGTCTGGGTGTTTTCAATATATAATATGTAATTATGTATGTATTTAAAAAAGATAAATATAAGTACGTTTACCCATAATACAGGCTTCACGCTTAACTTAGGGCTAGATGGCGCTGTGTGAATGTCAGAGGATATTTATTATTATTTACTGTTATAAGTTTCCGTCATCCCTGCTTCTGTCATGGTCAGGTGTACCACACAGGTGAGCGCACTGACCGCCCCGTTCACTTATGTCATAAAAATCTTATAAGCCTTGTAAGCCGAAATTAATAGCCAGACTAATCCAAACTAGGCCTGCAATGGACAGTGCAATTGAAATGGTAGTAAATGAATAAACTTCACTACTACTACATGATATCCACTGCTGAATGAAAACTCTCAGCAAATAACTCTCATAATAGAATGGTTTTAGATAGTCAATAACCCGCAGCGTCCAATTTGTGTGCGGACTCCAGATTCTGTATTATGCATACCATGTAAATTCTGTTTGACTTGGCCTCTAATAGATAGCTAAATCTTTATACACGCGCTACTTTTTGATAGTTTAGGGATTCATTCACAATAGACCTACATTCATCGCACATACATTTATCAGCACATTAATGAGCGTCCGCGTCGGTGGTGTGCCTTCCGATCTGGAAGGTGCAGGTTCAAATCCCGCCACGACTTTTCGAATTTTCGAAATTATATGTACGTATATCCGATTCTCTAACGGTGAATAGAAACACCGTAAGGAAACCTACCTACACCTTCGAAGGAATTCAAAGGTGCGTGAAGTCGGTCAATCCACTCTGAGCCCGCGTAGACGACTAAAGCCTATACACCTTATACGGTAGGTTCGTGCCCCTCGGTGGAGACGTACAATGAGCTGATGTGATGATGATACATTAATCATCAACATCATAAATTCAGCGTTGCGGTTAGAAGCTACCTGCATCCAGCGATTTCCAGCGGCTTTAATTAGGTCAGTGCATCTTACGGGTCGACATCCCACGCTGCGTCCCAATATACATTGATTGAGGAGAAATAACGCATATTTACTCGCGTCTTCATTATTGGGGATAAAATGACAATTCATGGAAAATCTACCATTGTTTTTACAATTGAGAGAAATCAGAATTAAATGTAGATGTACATACTTAAAAAAACTAGACGGAATCTTTGATAATCTATTTGAAAAGGTTAACAAAATGGGGGATATCAATGTGCCAGAAACGTGCCACTGCAGAACAGGTCTCTCTACACATTTCCTATGGCTAGTGCACGGAAGGGTGTACTGGTCGAGACATCGGCTACTACACCGAGGGTTCCGGGTTCGATCTCCGGGCATTACAAACATTTGTGTGCATTAATTTATTTCTTTGTATTATATATTATATTAATGTTTATCAGTTGTTTAGGACCCTAACTACAAGCTCCTCGCTTAATATGGGGCTAGATGGCGCTGTGTGAGTGTCAGTAGGTGTCAGTGCTTGGAATTATTTAATTTGTGTCAGTGTATATTTTGCGAAGAGATTCGAAGGTTGTGTGTGAAGTCGTCCAATCCGCACTGGGCCCGCGTGGACGACTACGGCCTAGTCACCCTATACGGGTAGGCTCGTGCCCCTCGGTGGGACGTTTAATGAGCTGATGATGATGAGTGTATATTTATTAAAATTTTCATTTAAAGACTATATTTTTAATCACCCAACTGTTGTGATAGTTACTTGACTCGCGAGACTATTAACCGAACGCGTAGTTGTTGTTTATTTGCATAATTAATCTGTGCAAATACCTATTAGGTCCATATTTATTTTCTGTACCTTTAATAAATAACACTATGTAGGTATCTACTTAAATAGGCTCAAGGTTGCTCAACGTGCTATGGAGAGGGCTATTCGGTATTTCCCTACGCGATACGATCCGGAATAAGGATATCCGTAGGAGAACTGGAATGACTGACATAGCTCACGGGATAAGCAAGTTAAAGTGGAAGTGGGCAGGGCACATAGTGCGTAGAATCGATGGCTGATGGGGCGGAAAGGTTCTCGAGTGGCGTCCGCGTAACGGAAAGCGAAGCGTAGGCCGACCCCTAACCAGATGGAAGGATGATCTGGTTAAGGTGGCGGGTAGCAGATGGATGTCAACTGCAAGGGATCGGTCCGCGTGGAAATCATTAGGGGAGGCCTTCGTTCAACAGTGGACATAATTAGGCTGTAATGATGCTGATGAATAGGAGAGACACCTAATGGAAAGTACTTGCTTATCATTGCGTATTAAATGCGCGGGTAAACAAAAGGTCACGGGGTGCTGCAAGATTAACTCTGGTATTCCGATTGCGTCTTTCAAATTCTTCCGAGTTCAAAACAAAACTCTAGGTATTACGTAGTAGGTTCGTACATAATAAAGTCTACGCGTAGATGACATTGGAAGAGCGTCGGTGGCTCAATGGTGTGGACTGTCGCCCTCCTACCGGGAGGGCTGAGGTTCAAATCCTGCCACGTACCAATGTGTTTTCGAATTTTCGAAAAATATATGTACGTTTTCCGACGCTCTTACGGTGAAGGAAAACATCGTGAGGAAACCTATGCACGCCTGCGAAGAGATTCAAAGGTTGTGCGTGAAGTCGTCCAATCCGCACTGGCCCGTGGACGACTAAGGCCTAACACCCTACATGGGTAGGCTCGTGCCCCTCGGTGGGGACATTTAATGAGCTGATGATGATGATGTAGATGACATTAGAGAGAACTTATTAATATGAATGGGCTGGGCTTGCTTATCATTATTAACACAAATGGACGTGTAAACAAACACTTGTAACATGGTGCTGTAAGAACAACTCTGGAACTTTTAAAACATAGAAAATACACGGTATTTGGACTGTATCTTTTAAAACTATTCAAAACAGACAGTAAGTAGGTTCCTGTAATAGTGTATAAGAGTACTAAGATGACATTAGGAAGGATATTGGTGAATGTTATTGTAGGTGAAACTCACAAATGTGTGTTGTTGTGTTGGCGGGGGCGGTGCGGGGCGGCGCGGGGTGCGGGCGCGCGAGGGCCCGGCGCGCCGGCGCGCGCCCCCGCCTGTGAATATCATCGCGAGCGCATGCCGCGCCTTACGCTCCCTGCCACTGCGTATTTATAAACGGAATTCCACGCGATACCTAATTCGCCGGATACAACTTTTTACACGACTCTCGGCACTTACGACGTACGGAGCACTGAAGAGGCACGGCCTCCGTCTGCCGGAGTCCGCGTGACTCAACCGCCGACGCTCGTGCTGGACGCTTGTACGGCACACAAATATAAGGGCTGTCAATTAAAATATACATAAGTACTACCCAGAATGTGTTAAGGAAAAAAAGAAAAATATGATGATTTTGGACGGCTCTAATGACTGAAAACATATTTTGCCAATTCCTCTAATTATGAGTACATTAATGGTTAATCAATGAAACCCTTCAATCAATGCGTAGTTCAGCAATGGACCGTACTTATATAGTGACAATAAAGATCTCTGACGCGTATTTTATGTTCTATAATTGTGTAGCAAAAAACAATTTTACAAAACCTTTTCATAAAATATTCGATACAAAAGTTGAGGCGATGCGACGCCTATAAAATTATTCTGAGATTTGAAACAATGGAATTCAGTGGGCGTCACGACGCGGCACGTCAACACACGCATAAAATTCTACTCAGTCCTAAAACGCCGAACTCTATAACAGTAAACTCTACGAAAGCGTAGCGCTTTACTACGTAGGTTCTACGATTATGAAATCCGCGTTTGCAAGATACGAGTAAAATCAAAAATGTTTAACGGTTTATTTTGCATATGGCTTTCGATTAACCCATGTTATTTTGTGTTTAATTTGATTTGCAACATTAACAGTTTTATTATGGAACATTCACATTCATTCATTACCATTTGTTGTTTGCTATATTTTTGTTGTTTCGAATTTCGTACTGAATCTAGTAAGAGGTATTGCTTAAAACAAAACACGCGTATATCAAGCATTAACTTTGGAATCTGTTGATTAATATGCGATTTAATTGTTACCATAAAAGAAATGTAAGATATTTTTCAAAATTTTTCGTTTACAATTATGGGTGTAGATGGTTCCCACTGTTGCCAGCCTACTAGTACCCAGTTTTACTAGCATACAAATTGATATAAATAAAAATCATGTATTGCTCCGATTGTTTGTATTAGACATATTGTATGTATTTACAAAAAAAGGCTTTCCCACAAATACACCTACACAGGCGACCTTACCCTAACCTTTTTTTAAAAGTGACCTTACCTTTTGTGAATAAAGTGACAACTGGCGCCTGGAATAGTTACATCCGTGATACCTACAGAATAAAGAGACCACACGGACCCAATGCGACATCCATACCGTGTCCATACTTAGGTAATAAATACATAAGGTCCGACATTTTAAACGTGTCCTCAGAAACGCGGAAATCACTAATTTATTAATTCCAACATTTTTTTATTTGGATCTCTACAAATAGAGCAACCTTCATACAAAATGACTCTTTTATATTTGATAATACTCCTTTATTAATTAATTCAACATCAGCTGCAAACACATCCCCAGTAGCAGTTTTATCAACAATAATGAAATAGCAATTACTGGCGAGGTTAAAATCGTGGTAACACTACCCGTTGTTTATTTGCACTAAACGTCATCTTTTTTTAAAATATGCAGGATGTAGGTGTTAAATAGAAGTATAAATCAATAGCATACTTTTTAAAATAATGTTAGGTACCTATAATTATAAAAACTTGGCCAAATGCGTGTCAGACTCGCCCCGGAGGGTTCCACAACAACAAGTCACATAAAATAATTTAATTTTGTATTTACTTAGACAACTACTACAGCTTTATTATGAGTGACATACGGACGGATAGACCGACATGACGAATCTAAAAGGGTTCCGTTTTTGCAATTAGGCTACGGAGCCCTAAAAATTACTTCTCGTAGTTAATGATTTATTTAGCTTGTGTGTGTGTCAGAGTGATAAGGCCTGTGGCCTGCAGAGAAATGTTATACAGGAATTAAATTAAATAAATACTTATATTTGAAATAAAACATCTAGTATGCATAACAAATGCGTTAAACAGCTAAATTAAACACCACGATTTTATATTACCAAAACAACAGGATAATACTGGAATTTATGTATTTTAGCTAGGTAACCACTCGTTATATGCCAAATTAAATTCTCTCAAAGCCCTTGAGGTTTTTATTGTTTTCGCCGTGCATTTGAAATGCAGCTATTGCTTATCCAGTATAGTAAACATTGTGTAGGACGCTTTCAAAACCTGTAAGAAAATAAAACTAAAGTTAGGTAAATGTTTTACAAATATTTCTATACTAATTATCTTTAAGTGCAATTTATCTTAAATACATTAAAGTCTACTGAGTACAATTAAATCTAACAGATCAATAATAGCAAACAAATACTTTCTTTATGAAATATAAGTACCTGCTAACTAAACCAAACTATTAGATAATTCTGATCACCTGTGGACACCAGCAATTTACTCCCATAAATTGAATTAAAATTATTTATTTATTTATTAAGGAAACAAACAGCTTTCTTACAATTGATAGGTACAAAAAATATTATATAGTAACACATTAGCCTTCTTAAAGTTTCCAAAGACGAATTGTACATGTAATACGCTTAAGATATACTGGAGACAGGTGCCAAACAAAAAGTTATTTGTTATAATAACAACAAAAAAATATTTGAAAACAACAAAAAAATATAATAATTATTTTACAAGCCTGATGGAACGGCGAAAACGAGCTATCTTCTTTTTTTTATTGGTTATTAAAACAATACCCAATAAAAAAAGTAAAAAAACCGGAAGAAGTAGTTAATACTCACAGCAATAAAAGTCTCCAAAGAGACTGGCACGATCTTAGCCGCGGTGGGTACAATTGGGCGGGAGCAGGTGATCATAAGTAAGATCACCTTGCGCCGGAACTCAGGTGACAATTTAATCCACTCTGCAAAGTATATTGACTGCACCAAATCTTCGCTCTGCAAGAAATGTAAACAAGGATACTTTGCGGCAAGGGAAAATTAAAACCTCGTCACAGATGCAAATAGAAGATTCCTAGCTAGGTCAATTTATAGATGATACCCTTTTCAAGTATGAGACCAATGCTTTGGCTCGAATGGACCGCTTCTACCAGAAAAAGAGATACCACGGCTTCGCAGAAAGCCGCATGTGAAACAACGGTTTGCGTTATGTTTCGTCGAAACGTAACTGTTCTGTGAAGAAAAAAACCGGACGAGAAACAATGTTTCGTCCTTTAAGTGGGTTACCGGATCCCAAATTTCCTCTTTCACCTCCTCATATTTCGCATTCGATACACCTTCAGAGTTACATATCATGGGCGGCGATATCACTTAAAATACCCAAAGTCTGAGAGTTCATAATAATTCTTTGCTATAGTAATCCTAAGGAAAACACTCAGTACCAAAACAGATGTAGGTAATATTTAAATCCTGATACTAACCTCATACTGAAGCTGCGTCCCGTAATAGCAGTAAATGAAAAGTTGCTCAAGCATGCAAACCAAATAAACAACTTTGAAACAAACTGCCAATGACGCGACCGTTATCTGAAAAATATTAACCATTAGTACGTAAACTGCAACCTAAGCCCAGAGTCCGAGTCCCACGCGTTATCCCGACGCAGGGGAGTCTATAAAGAATTAACCGAAAAAATATGATCCTTTATTTAACAGATTACATGATCCATGTATGCTTAACAAAATGTTAACATAAAAATATGATCGTAACTGCAGGTTAAATCCAAAATTTCAAATATCTTTTTTAGACTCAGAAAATTTGGTTCTGTTCACCTTCGAACATAGAAACTACTATGATCGAAGCTGTTCACTTTCAATTAATATTGACTTGGTGATAGAACCTTGAATAATATGAGTTTTTTTTTTGGTCCAGTGCATGTGACTTTCGAGCGCAGAAAGCACTCAAACTTAAAAAGTTTATGCAACGAGCTTCAGGGCATTCCCATAGTCGATCTCGAACCTCGGCCTAGGTGTTGCAAGGTAAATAAAAATAAAGTGATATGATGGCGAACAAAAATACTCACATTTACAACTCCATAAACCGTGACACAAAGAACGCCGATTGTTACTAAAAATTGAAGGCTGAAAATCTCACAAAATATGGACTCCACTTCCCTATGGAACCTATTCAATTAGATAGTTTGATATAAATCAATGAATCCATCCTATATCTATAGGTAATGTAAGCAATAAAAAATCAAATAAAAATCAATTATTGTAGAGTTAAATAAGCTTACTAAGAGCTATATAGCAATTATTAATATCTATAGATTTAGAACTTTTCGATACGCATAAATAAATGACTCGTTTGAAATCTATGACTGATTTTATTACAAAACCCACCATAAAATTTGCAGATGATGTTGTACACACAGCCTAAGACGTCGTTGTATCAAATCACTGTCCAAATATGGCGAATATTCAGTTGCTTCACTATTATCATCTAAGTTAACAATATTCTCCAAATTGTACTTAAGCATTTGCAGCTGTGTTTTCGTCGTACAGAAGAATGTACTAATCATACAATCCATGGTACTGTTGCCGTAAGCTTGGAAGCTTATATTTATCGTCAAATACACATTTGCTAATACAAATCTAAAATAAATAAGTATCATTAGTTATCAAAAGACTTCCACAATTAGTAACTTGCTTACACTATCAGTTTCTGATTATTTTGTGGTGTATATTTCTAATTTAACCGATTGGACTGAGAGGAATTCACCGATTGTGGAAATAGTACCTATAAGTCCCTTGTCATATTTTTCATAAGAATTGTAAAGGGTATTAAATTACAGTAAAGGAAAAATATCTCTTCCTTGAACATGTACCTATGCACATTTCACATGCATAAATATGTATACAATACATTTTATTCCACTCGTGGGTGGTTTCACTCATACCTAAAAAAGTACAAATTATTTTGTTAGATAGGTACATCGAAGGGCATGTTGATAGAAAATATAATTATTTACAATCTACAAACATACATGCGTACATACTAACAGTTCAATTCGAGAACCTCCTGGGGTTCGGAGCCATGACCTCCGATCTCGAAGCGATGTACGAGTAAACTTAAAGCTCAGACCGGAGGTAGGTAGTTAAACTTTTGTCAAGGAACGTTTGCCAACTTGAGAAAAGCGGAGGACCGGGTTATATAGTACAGATTGGGGGAGAACGTGTACGAAATGTACAGTAGTGGACTGCGTTAAGTTCAAGAACGAGTGTGTGTGTCAACTCACATTGATGTTTCAGACGTGTCGAAGGGAAAGTATGCAGCCATTTGCACATCGTGCCCCAGAGCTCTAGTGACGATTGGGTAGAGCAAGTACAGTATACTCCCTGACACCGCCGATAAATGGAAAAAATATAACAAGTTCCTCATTGCGATTTCATTACGCTTCAGGATTTCGACGTGCTTAGGAACTTTGGGTGAGAAGTGGAATCCTGTGAAAGAAAAACTTGATGGAAAAAGTGTAAACAAATAAGGTATACAGGGAATTAAAATTGAAAAAGGATTTAAGAAATATTTTGTGTGTATTATTATTTTATAAAAGGATTTTCAGTTTGCATTTTATTTTTATGGAAAGCTAAATTCTCTAAATCTAAACTTAAAGTATCTAAATTTTATTACCGTTTAAAACTTCTATGATTTTATCCATGCGGCGCATGCGCATATTAACTATAATGTGCTTTACGAGAGCGTTTACTGTCGTCAAGAGGATGGAAAGCGTGTCCAACATTTCATCCGTGTTATTCCGAACCTATGATGTTGATGAAATCATTAATATATTAAATATTATTTCGACTACACATTTGAATTATTTTTGATCTCATTTATTTTGTAATACATATAGTTATGGGTTTAGTTATACACTACAATGTTATCTTACCTGTATCAATTTTATCAAATGCTGAATATTGTAAGTTACCACGAGCCAACATATAAATGCTCTATAACAATTATGTATCCTAATTTTTGCGGGAGATGGTGAATTCAAAAACAGTTTGTAAAATCCGCCTCTCCCTAACGCTTCAAAGTGAATCTTAAAAGCTCGGAACGCTGAATACTCTAAAACCTGATCTGCCATAACAATTTCTTTTATATTGAATGCTAGTTTTACACCTCGTGGAGTAAAAACTTTTCCAAGTGTGTGTATTTGTTGAACAGCGCCATGTGGGCTAACAATACAAGTGATTATTTAATTTCACATACCACACATGGGTTGCACTGTATTTACGTACATATTAATTAGTAGCTTCATGTCACTGCTGGTTAACTTAAGAATATGGCGACATGTTGTTGAAAGGAAAACGTAATTATATAAACAAAAGTTTTTTTAAGGGGATTACAAGAGTAACTACCTGGGTACTTATTTTTATCAGTTTTTCCAATTTGAAAAAACCTGAACCTGAACTTCACGCCTCCTCAAGCATCAAGCTGAGAAATGTGTCAAATTAAATCTCTGAAATTTTATTCTTGGAGTCATTTTTGTGAGATACGAGCCTGAATCATTTAGTCGTAAATCTTCTAAAAGCTTTGCAATCTTATATGTCCAAAGGTGAACGAAGGTCTCCCCTAATGATTTCCATGCGGAGCGATCCCTAGTATTTGTCATACATCTGCTGCCCGCCACCTTAACCAGGACTAGGTAACTTATTTATGGTCTGAAAATGTGATTGTTGTTTTTGAATAAATGTTTTTCTTTTATTTACCATTTTGTACCTACTATTGCATTGGAAGCCAAAAAATCATATTTTTCAGAAATATAGGAAGTTAGCTATCTGATTACACACTTTAGGTATATCGATGAACTCAAAGATATCGTAAATAAGACGCCTTTATATCAGTAGGTATCTAAGTACTAATTATAAGAAACTAACGTTAACAAACTTGTTAGGTACTAGTTACTACCGACTTAGCTATTTTACAAATTACTCCACTCAAATATGCAGGTGTTAATTGGAAATAGTGTTATTAATCAACCTAAACTAGCTAACAAGAAAATACGAGTACATATCCGTCTAATAATGCGTTGGCAAACCTTTACCCGTGGCCTTACCTTGCATTTAATAGGTATGGAATAATATCTATTTTTTTATGGAACAAAATCTGTTCAAATTGTGATAGTAAATAAATATCCTTACTTTAATTCCTTGCGGTTACTTAACAATTTATAAATACTTACACATATTTTTAACCTAAGGCTACTGAAACACTAAGGGTCGTATTCTAGAGACTCAACGTAGATCTTTACTTAAATTATGTTAGAAAGGGATAGCGCTATATACGATATATGGCGGCATCCCCTTCTAACTTTATTTAAGTATAGATCACACAAACGTTTGTACTGTCCGGGGATTGAACCTGGAACCCTTGGTGTAGTAGCCGACGTCTCAACCATAACACCATATAGGTCTTCGATAATTTGGAAGATGTCGCGAAAACAGTGCTGTCAGACAACCAGGCTAGCTGGCGACAGGAAGATTAAGGTATCGCGGAAAGACAATGGAAAATCTGTTGTTTGTGAGGATAGCTATCCCATATACCCATCTGACTATGTTTCTGAATCTGATTCCGTTCATTCTAACTCCCTTAGCGCACAATTGCCGGTATGAGCGTTGGTGTGGGCTGTTGCCCTCCGATCTGGAGGGTGCAGGTTCAAATCCTACCACGTACCAATGTGTTTTCCAATTTTCGAAAATTATAATATACGTTTATCCGACGTTCTTACGGTAAAGGAAATAATTGTGAGGAAACCAAAAAAAAATAAAAAAATCCAAATTCCTTCTGTAATGGCATTCACTCGGTCTGGGCATGTGGCGAGCGTAGGCTCAAAATCAAATCGATTTTTATAAGTGTGTTCTTCAATGGATGTAACCTTTTGAACTCCACGCTATAAATGCATTTTGCCTTGCCCTGGACGCCACGGCACAAAAATAATAATACCTGCGAAAAATATAGAACACTAATCGTTTTTCAACAATTTTAATTCACATTATTAAGTCCCCGTTATTGGTCACGTGTAGATCACGTTAGCGTACAGGGTACGCAAGTGCTTGTCATGTATAGACGACGTTGGCAATCACAGGTTACCAATACAAAAACGAGACACTAGGCCAACATGGGATATTGCTCCAAAAACCCCCAACAAGTCATAGTCATAGCAAGGCATAGTCCAGCAGTGAACTATATGACATAAATGATAATAAACATAGCGGGGAACCGTAGGATTCATATAATGAGACATAACTATAATGTAAAATTATTTATTATATCAACTATTAGAAAATAAACCACATTAGTTTCTTATTTGGTATTCAGCTCCGGCCGAACAAGCTTATCAATGCATTCACTTGCAAGAATTGGAATGTGAAATCGAAATTGAAGCCAAAAATACATTACAATGATTTTGTACTAATCAAAATTTACTGTCCGTGCGTTCATGAAGATTAGAAATGGATATTCCATTAATAATAATCAACAATGTAGTAAAAGGCTATATTAGTTTAATTATAAATATCTCTACAGATCTCCTTAGATATAATTTAATGGAATCTAGAGCTCGCAGATGTCAAAAACCAGTTCACATTTACATATAACACCACACTTTACACTGCTTCATGTTTGTCCAATATAATCACTCTATTAATATTTTTGGGCACTGTCTCTTAGGGGACGTGCCGTCTTCGGTTGGCTCTTTTCGTTTCAGGGATTTTGTTTCTGTTTCTTTGTTTGCATCATCTACATTGGATTCCTCAGTCTTATTTTGCTGTTCGGGCTCAAGCCTCTCGGCAGTTTCCCCGTCGGGTACATCCTTGGAGGGTCCCTCTCGGCCGTAGACGTCGTCGTTGGCCTTGTCCAGGTACTCGCTGTCGTCTGCAGCGGCCTCTAGCCGCTCGGCGGCCTTCTGCGAGGGCGCATTCTGCGGACAAGGGTTGGCCCTCTTGTTCACGGAAATGCGTGCAGTCAACGCTCTGTGCAGTTGATTGATGTCGCCTGGGGCGCCCTGGAAAGAAATATACAATATGTATGATGATGAAGATAAAATAATAAATACTTTTTGTTGGGTCAGTAACGTTAATGAGGAGACATACAATACTATAAAAGCCTTCATATAACAATTATTCAATTTTATTCAACTAGCTTGAGGCTCAATAATGATTTGTTTAGGTAAGTGCCGCCACAGCGCCAGAATCTTGTGAAATAGGAGAGCACTTCTATCTGGAGGGCACATGTAGCCAATTAATGCAATTACAGCTATCAATTTACATGAAGATACCAATAAAATTGATGCAAATGCTTTAAGAGGTCTATTTGACTAATATTAATTTGATAAAAACACAAGGGCATACACGTATTTTTATAACCTTTATTTTTATCTAAGGTACCCAACAAAACTCTCTCTCTCTCTCTTCAACCTATCGCAGTTAACTGCTGCACATAAGTCTCCCCCATTTTGCGCCAGATATCCTATTTCTGCTCATTCCCCATCCAGCCTGCACTAGCAACCTTTCGCAAGTCGTTGGTCCATAGGTCCAGATGGCGTCCTACGCCATGCTTGCCTAGACGCATTCTCCACTCCAGAACTAGTCTGCTATAACGGCCATGGGTTCTGTGACATACATGACCAGCCCACTTCAACTTGCTGATCCGGCGGGCTATGTCCGTAACTTTAGTTCTCTTACGGATTAAATGATTTCTGATCTTATCCCGAAGAGAGACCTCGAGCATAGCTCACTCCATTGCGTGTTGAGTGACTTTGAACTTGAAAAAAAACTTAACTCAAAAGAACAAAAATAAATATAAATATCCACTGACATTCACACAGAGCCATCTAGCCCCATATTAAGCAAGGAGCTTGTAGTTATAAAACAAAAAACTTATAAACATACTTATATATATATTTTTTAAATATATGCATAGTATACATAGAAAACACCCACACTACAAACAGACATGTTCATGCACACAAATGTTTGTGATGCCCGGGGATCGAATCTGGAACCCTTGGTGTAGTAGCTGACGTCTCAACCGATACAAATAGGTCATCAAACACTAGGAAATAAGCCAATCATTATCAGTGCAGCATTACCATAATTAGGAACAGCTTGACTTGCTGCTGGGCATCGGAGGCGGTGATCCGTAGCGACTTGGCCCCCGCCCGCTCCACCACCATGGCGGGCCACAGCTTGGTATTGAGCGCGACCCGCAACGAGCCCGCCACTCGGGCCACCAGTCTTGCACCACCGGCCGTGTCGTTCAACCGCAACACACCGCGGCCACGCTCACGCCAGCTGCCCGACTCCCACGCGAATAGACGACACGATATCTATACATATAAAGAAGAATAAATACCGACAGACATTTACACAGCTTGTAGTATGGGTACTGATGAACATCATCATGATCTTATTATGGCCCACTGCCCACACAGCAAGCGATGGTGTTACGGACTTTTTAGTTTAGACTAGCCAGTAAGACTATGGACTATTATATTCGACGACAAAAATAGACTGACGATTCGACTGACGAGAACAGAGGACTGCTGACCTTGTATTATTTCTAATGTAATAAAAGACCAAGACCACAGTCCATATTTTCTTTACAGATGGGGAGTTTGGGCCATAACACACAATGCAGGCCCAATGCGGATTAGTGGGTATTAACAACTAACATACTAAGCTTGTAGCCGGGACAGACAGATCCAAAAGCACAGAACTATTTTTCTTTTCGGACAATCAGGTTCAGTAACCAAATTGGGATCACACAAAGTGAAGTTTCCCTGTGGCATTCAAACCCACAACCTACATCACGCATCTGTCAAAGCCCAACACTGTGCTCTGACTGTCAATTTGTTTTTTTTTCCATCAAATTATTATTGTTTCATATTAGAGATCATAATTATAAATTAATATCCAATGACATGCACACAGTGCCATATGGACCCAAAAAGCATGAAGCATGTAATATGGTCCTAAACAATGGATAAACATTATACTTCTTTTTGTAAATACATATTATACATAGAAAACACCCAGACCAATACAAACAGACTTGTTCATGCACAAAAATATTTGTACTGCCCAGGGTCAATCCCAGAACCCTTGGTGTAGTAGCCAACATCTCAACCATTGTACATGCATTTGAATGCTTTAGCATACACTGTCAATATATGTAGTGCATGTCTTGTAAACTGCCCTTAAATAAATTAACAAACATACCTGTAATACATTAGTCTCATCCTCCTCTCCTGTGACTGTGAAGTTAGTTGTAGGTGGGGGCGGGCGAGCATGCGACCTTTCATATTCTGCTGCAGCAGCTGCTAGGCTTGACCCACTATTGTTGTTGCTGGCATCGCTAGGCCCAGCTTCATCCTGGAAAACAATTTTATTGACTGGTTAGGTTCTGCTACACATCTTTGATCAGGCAGAAGTCTGGAACTTCTGGCACAACTGGCTTAAACACAGGGATACTGAACTAGACTTCTTAAAAGTATGATTCCTCAACATTCCAATTGACAAATCACCATAATTGTTCTTATTTAAACAATTTTATTGAAACAACAAAACAAAACCACTCTCTCAAAATACATAATTTTATTATGTATATCAACTAATCTCATAATCATCTAATTAATAATTAAGTTACTAAATTATGGCACAAATAGAAATAAAACTTAAAATATTCTTATATAGCATACCTTCTCATTTGTGCTGTCTTTCACTGATGCTGCAGCACTAGTGAACAACAACTCAGAAGCTCCATTGGTTACACTGTGATCCACTGCTGTAGCTTCCCCATTATTTAAATTCTCATTCATAACAACCCTTTCACTTAAATTCTGTCCAAATACAAAGCCTGAAGAACTTGATGCAGATTCCACGGGTGCAACTGGATTACTAGTTCTTGGAGTAACACCTGTGGATCTAAGTGGTATAAACTTAGGTGCCTCAGATTCTTCATTATTCTCTTTTAATCTATGCTCGGAGGCAGACTGTGGTTCTCGTTCCTTTTCTTCAGTCTCCTTTTCCGAGGTAACCTCCGAATTGTCTGATACTTTTAGAAATGGATTTGCAGCAGGTTTTAGTTGTGGTGGACGCAATACTGAACCTAAAAATAATACATATTGTATGTTATATTTTTTATAAAAATTCATGTAAGATATTATTATACATTACTGAAAATACCACTGCTGATAGCTCAATGGTTATAATATTAATTGACAACTTATATGCATGGCTTTGTAATGATTTTTAAAAAACATGTTATCAGGTGGTTACAATCAACAGACCAAGATCTTAGATATAACTTACTACTGAAGAGGTTGTTCTTATTAGAGCTTGACGCAAATCTAAATGAGCCCACACCTCCAAGCCTCGGTTTTGCCAACACCACTCGTGATTGAGATGACCCATTGTAATGATCCTCCATGGGGGATTTCTCTGGAATATTAGAAACCAAAATAGCAAAATGACATTGTTGAATGCCTAAACCTGGTTTACAGTTTGTTTATTGTGTCAATATAATATGGCAGGTACAAAGGACAAGTCAGAAAGTTTCAATGAATATGTAATTGACATGTAGCATAGCAGTGGCTTCCAAGGCTTTTTTCCTTACTACCTATTTATCGTATAAATCAGTTCCACAAAAGTAACTTGTTATAAGGAATGAAGCTCCCATTAATTCATGTGTTACAAAGAAGATAAATAGTGTGCAAATTTATCAAAATAAAAAAAGACGTTGATGATGCAGCATGAGGTAAACCTCCAAAGATCTATGTTATTAACTTTTCAAAAACATTACAATGACTTGGCATAATCTATTTGATATAACCAAGTGTAAATATATTATTGAAAACAATGTTAAATGACTAAAATTTAAAGATAGACCAAAAAATAAGTACCTTGCTTTGAGTCTGCCATTGCACAATTTTTTTTTTAGTAATAACTTGCAGCTCACTTCATAGAACTCCCACTTGAATCCGACAGCTAGCACTCGTAGAATACAGGCAATACTGGGCAAATCTGGGCAATGCAATATAGTGTAAAGTCTGTTTCACGAAAGAAGTCCCACAGACGTCGCGCCACTGTTGCCAGACGGAATGATACCAGTACTGAGAAAAGTACTACCTATACCTAGTAGTACCTACTATAAATTTAAGGATAATTACTGAAAAATATTTAAAATGTTTGAATAAGATATGTTTTATATTTTATACATTAGAGAAAAAAAATACATTTAAGTATTTTGTTATTTTATATTGCTGAAATCACGGCGGTAAATAGGTCATACATTAACGCAATGTGTTTTTGTTGATGTATGATTGAATATACGTATTTAAATATTTCACTTTTACTCAAGTTACTCTGGCAAAAGCTAAAAATCAGTGATTCACTCTTTAAGTGTAAGTTCTTCTTCTTCTTCAAGTGCCTCTTCAATCCTGAAGGCTGGCCGTCAGCTTTAGTGTAAGTTACACTGCTGCAGTTTGTAGTTTAATAATAATATATTAATAATGTTTTGTGTTTAACAATGGTGTTGTGTATTGGTTTGTAACTTTTTAAATCTATTTACTAAGTTTATGTCCTTTAGTAGGCTCTTCTAAACTTGCCCATAATTTAACTTAATGTTGGTTGTTTCTTTGCATGAATGGAACCCATTAATGATTAATTTGATCGGATGCCGCTTTTTTACATTTTGTGTTGCTTGTATGTTTATCCGGCCATTAGCAATTAAATTACGAAACTAATAGTAATTTTATTTAACCGAAGATAGCTTTTTTCGATTACGTCGCAATTATTGTTAAATATTGTCTTTTTTAGTAAATTAGACAGTTCAAGAGTAAAAATCCAATCAAATCGGCAAAAAATTTTATATGACAACTCTAAAAAGTACCTATATGGCGGCGAGTCTCTTGTAAAAATGGTTGGTTGGTATTAAATTACCTTGATTTTTATTTCCGCTTGCAAGAACGGTTTCAACGGTGATACAATATCTCGAATCAAACGTTTTCGCAACAATTGGTATCATGAACAATCCATATAACGCTTTGATGGAGCTAAAAACTCAACGAAATCTATTATAACAACCCAATTCTTAGATTTGGCAAACGACAATATGGCCGATCTGTCAAATTTAGTTCCACAAATCGCCGCGGGACTTGTTTCGTGAAACAGACTCTAGTGAGTGTAGCCAGAAAACAAAAATACTACACAGAAAAACATGTTCAATTGATTTAAGTTCAATTGTTTTATCAGTAATTATTTTGCATAATATTATGTGTTATACACATAAACTTAAACATTCTAATAGAAAATTATGATTAATTAAAAATATTTTATTAAGAAAAGTTCAACATTAACTTGAGAACCATCTATTCAATTATCTTAATATTCATTCAAGTTTCTTTAGAATCGTTGATTAGTGGTTGATATTTTGTCCTTGCCAAATCGCATATAACGGTTTCAACTCAAACCACTAAACTTTGTAAATTTATTTCTAGCAGTGATTGTAACTAATAATCATAAATAATGTAACCACCACCATTTTAAAATAATCCCAAAAAATGTCAAAGGGTTTCCTTAACCTCAGAGTAAACATAACAAAACAAAACACACAAATTGAAAGGGTTAAAAGGCACAGCGAATATTTGTCTGTGGTATGATAATATATTGTAATGTCAAAAAACTTTGTCAAAGAATTTCTATTAGTATAGCGAAGGATCGTAGACTTTTATTCGATTTTTAAATTAATATTACATTTATTAAAATTAACTATCAAGCTATATATGTTATGATTCCTAATCCCTTCCCTAAGTGTTTAGTTTATTTCCATTTGTACTAATGGCTTAGAATCAGTGAACATTTTTTAAATTATAATTCTTATATCCTTTCTAAATCGAATTCAATCAAATCTTTGAATACTATTCCAATTTATTTGTATCATTATAATGCTTTTCTATTTATTACATTAAATTGAAACTACTGCGGTTTGTGTGTGAAGCAATCAAGTGGAATCAAGAGTTTTCTTGGTAAGTAAACACTATTTTACTATAAACAGTATTGATTAAAACACGGAAAGTGGTTCATAAGAAAATCTTCATTGTATCATTTTCTAGTATAAATGGATAAAACACCATTATTAAATGGATTTATTAACATATACACCAAAGTTCACCTGATACCAAGCATCATTGTAATTGTCTGAGTTTGTGAACCTTGATCTCGCCTATGATGAGTTTTAGGTCTGGGTCGTAACCCTTGACCACTTATAAAGTTACTTCACCACCTTAGTGCGGTCTAGGAGACCGCTTGTGAATAACCACCCAAATTTAGTTTATGTTGCATAAGCAAAGGTTTTTGATGAGTAAATTACTTATTCATACCTTAGACTTTTTTTTGAGACTACCTAATACCATAATATTTGCAGAAGTCACCAGCAGATAACCTTATTTAATGCTTTAAAAATATTACTTTCTTTATGAATTTCAGTTAATAAATTATATTGATTATGTTTTTTATGTAGATGGTAAAATTCTCCCCACCAAAAAAGGTCTCTACAAACAATACATTTTCCATTCTGTTATTCAAATTCAAATTGTCCATATCATATCAATGAAAAAAGAAACATTTAACACCTTAAAATTAAACCAAACATAAAAACTATTTTTTTAAACAACTTTTCCAATATTTGTTTAACTTTACAAAAGTTCAAGACTGAATTAATGTGAATGTTAGCTCATCAAGCTTTGTTTTAGAATAGATTTGGAATGGAATAATCTGATTAGTAGTTATGTTACTTTTTAAAGGTTTTAATTGTTTTAAATCAATGATCAAATGCATTCTTATTAATTGACTTAATAAAAATACTGATTATATTATGCAGTTCAATAGCAAGTAATATTGGCAAGCAACGCACCGGTGACACTTCTGGTGTCTCCATTGTTCATGGGCGGAGATGATCACTTTCCATCAGGTGACTCTCTAGCTTGTATACTGCCTATAACATAAAAAAAATATCCAAAAATAGGGTAAACCAATTTCAAATAGCATTCAATATTCTTAATAAGTAAATTAAAACCTGCACCTATATGTACCATCTAAACCTACACACCGACACACAACAATCTGAATTTATGCATTGGATAGTTCTGTTCTAATTTTACCTTTTGCTCCTTAAAAATATTGAATGGTTATGGAAATATGCCATTAATTGATTGACATACAAACATTATAGACATACAATAAATTTTCTATTTATGTTGTATGATAAATTGATCTTATCAGATAGATTGATCTTGTTAAATCTTCTGTCTTATCAGATTTCTTGATAAACAAAAATATCCACTGACATTCACACAGCGTCATCTAGTCCCAAGTTAAGCGTGAAGCTGGTAGTATGGGTGTTAAAAAACGATTAAACATACGAATATACTTTTTTATTTGGTTATACATACATATTATACATAGAAACTACAAGAACAATACAAACATTTATGTACATAAATGTTTATACTGCCCGGGATCAAACTCGGAACCGTGTTATAGTAGCCGACGTCTCAACCATTACACCGAATGGGTCGTCAAATTAATATTGTTTGATCCATTGATCTTACTGCAATAACATAAAGCGGATAAGACATTGAACTAGTGAATTCGCTTTAATGGCACTAAAAGGTTTTCTATTCTACTTTATTATTGCTTAGTCATAAGACGTCAGAGGCCCGCGCGATCCTCAATCCTCAAGCGACCACAGTCCACACAGAGACTCGGTGCGCGCGCGCGTTGGTACTGTCGACCGCGGTTTTATTGCTTACGATAAAAAAAAACGCGCGTGATGCTGTTGATTACACTGGCCATTTAAAAAAAAACAGTGATATACATTTCTTTGTGTTCCATTGTATTTGTGATATATTTAAATAATGATCTCAGTTGTGCTGTGATAAATGGTGATTTTGTTGTTTGATTTGCTTAAGATTTTATAATTATAAAGGTGTCATAAATAGATATATGTTTAAATGAAATTTGAACATGAATTACTGCAGTCACTAAGGACAAATGGTAAGATATAAAGTGCCTACTATGATTAAAAATTAGTGACTTTATTAGGGGGGCAAGATAAGGAAGCAAAAATAAATCATTCCCTAATAAAATAATTAATGTACTTTATTAATAAATATATTCGTCCAATTCTAGCCTAAGATTCCAAATTTATTTCTAGTTCATCACTGTTAAGATAAATAAGTACATACACTACGAGATTTTATTGTTATTCAGTAACTTAAAAACCTCCAAAACTGCAACTAGAAATCAGGAACGAGAAAAATTTAGGACTTATTAAAATACAATAAAAATTAAAGTTAAATTTTAAAAGAATAATTTCAGTTATTTTTATGTTATCAATTCTTAAATTCAATCACATTTTATGATTATCATCAACAGAAAAGCCACCCCTAGCATGCAATTCAGTTAAATGTTTATTTTTTGCAAATTACTGAGATAGTATCTGTATAGTTCTTTAAACAAAGAGTTTCCTCTAAAATCTCTGACGCATTTCAGATTGGAAAGTATCTAAGGCCGCCTAACTGATCACCTCCAGTCACCTGGTGTTATCTACTCACGATGACACTGTAATTTTATATAAATGTGCATGTAACGTTACACTTTACTAGCACGTGGTAAACGAGACTTAATATCCTAAGGTCACCGACATACGCTTTAATGGTTTCCCAGTGAACTGTGATGACTTGTGCGGTCAGCACTCGCATAAAAAAAGGTGTCGGTATGAGCATTTCCAAATAGTATGCTTCGTTCGAATATAATCGCCGTAAAAACAAAAAAATATTGTTTAATCGCTAATCAAAACTCCAACAATTTCGTTGTTGTGTACATTGTGAAGGATAATACAAAACATTGCATAAAAGTTTAGTTTAGTTTAATAAAATGATAATGAACTTTAATAGAGAAGTTGGAGCAGAAGATTTTAAATATAATCTCGCGTAAATTGGGAACACCTTATCAGTTCCTTTGATATTGTTCCTTTCACTGCAAAGAGCGACTGTTAAAAACTGTCTTGCAATTTTAATATCACGGTATATTGGTAGAAGTTTTAATATAACGATATATTGGTAGAGATCGAATGTAGTATATTAATTCACGTCGTGATTGGAAAGGCATGTTAAGCCGTTGGTCTTAGCTACTAAATTAGAATACCTAGTCGTTAACACTGACCAATCCGTAAAGGGCCCGCTTGGTGAAAATTCAAGGCCTATCTCGCCATACCCACGATGTGGAAGGAATAGCACTTTATAATCAATGAACCACCCTACAAGGTGCTATTCCTTCTCTAATTCTAAAATAAATAAAATAGATAAGTCTATACTTATCTACGTAAATCCGATGCAAACTGGTAGCGTAAATTCAAACGATTTTATCGAAACGGGCTTCAATTATCTTTTGTGATTACGTATACGGCGCTCTGAAATTGTAACCTCAGTTTAAAATAACAAATTTGCAATGCCTGACAGGTCATGTTTAGGAACCTGAACTTATATTATTAAGAGCCATTGTAACCCAACATGCGCAATAAATGATATAAATATAGCACTTTACCGCGTATTGGCAAGCGTAGCTTAGGACGCCTTCCGGCCTGACGACCGACGACTTGCGAAAGGTGGAGGCTAGATGAGAAAAGCGGAATGGTGGAGGTGGAGAACTATGTCCAGCAGTGGATTGCTATTGGTTGAAGAGAGTGTCTGTATGTTTAATGTGTTATTATTTCGTGTGTTCACACAAATGAATGATTTAACAATCCAGACAAACACGAAACAGGTCTTCGAAACACTGCTTTGTTAAAAAACTTTCAGATACTAAAAAGAAAACAATACACAATTTTTAATTATTTCTGAAACTTTAAAATTTTTAATTACAAGCAACTTTAAGCTTATTATTTAAATACGATATCAAAATGAACCATAGCACTCTGACGTAGTACAAAAATACAATAATGATAATATCAGCGTTATTAAAATAATGATAATGATTTGCGAGAATTCTTCCTATAGATTAGATATTTTGAACGTTACATAATTTAATATTGATGGTCAAAAATATAAACAGATACAACACAATCTTAGCGCGATATAAGTACAACTTGTAAATCTTACCTACCTCTAAACGCCAAAGGTAGTAAAGTCTTAGTTTTCAATTCCAAATACATTTGAACAGCTCTATCTACACCCTATTTCAGCATAGTTTGTACTATGATTAGATACAAAACATCGGTTAATTTTACATTTTTCATTGTTATAAATACATAAATATATTTGCATAGAAAATACCCAGACCAATAAATAAACATGATCATGCACACAAATATTAAATATATATATTTTTAATTTAAGCTATCTACAACCTCTTAGACATTTATGGTCTTCTAGTACTTTTCGAAACAATGCTTAAATGTTTTCAAAACATTCAACAATGTTAAGACTGGTTTGATGTTATTATTTGGATTTGTATAGTTTTTAATTTCATATATTTCTGTGACAGTGGCAAAACTGGTCTTAAAGTAAGGACTGAGTCCTTATCTGTAAATAATGATCATCATTACAGCTTAAAATGTCCACTGCTGACGGAATGCCTTCCCCTAATGATTTCCACGCGGACCGATCCGATCGATGATTTAAATGAATATTTTCGAAGATATTGCGGATTTAAAAATTGCGGTACGTAGCGTTTGCGGCGGTACCGGCCGACTGGGCAAGCGGAAGCGTGCCTTTTACGAATATCACCATTGCACCCGTGCGAAGCATTGGCGGGTCGCTAGTATTCTAATAAAACTATTTATGACCTTACCATACTTTGTTCTAATCATTGCTGTAATATGCTCAGGTTCATTACTGATGTCCATAGTAAAGTAATGGAACAATAAATTAAATACAAATTCGGGGGAAACTGTTTCTTTTTCAGTTTCCCAGGATTTCGAATTCGGGGGAAACTAAGACGCCCTAACTCACTCACTATAGCCATTTTCTGTAGGAAGGCCTGTCTCTACAGAGGGACTTTATAGGCTAATGATGATGATGATGATATCAATACTATAATTAATGTGAGAGTCATGGACGTATAAAAATATATGGACGGAGACAACAAAAGTGTGGCAAAACTCGGCCAGTTTTTGTATGGAAAATTAAGACGTTTGGCTTGCATCTGTTAATAGTGCCGGGAAAACTGAAAAGAACATTGCTCGCGTAGTGAAATGGTAAAAAAACCGAAGTGATCAAAAGAAAATCAAATAGGAATTACTTTTCGTAGTTAAATGAACAATTCGATTGAATATCTCTAGCTTAAAAAATAAAATTAATATAGGTACTAAAAATATCAGAAAATTATTTTTCAAAATAATACAGACAGCAGCTGTCATTTCAGGTTCACATGTATTAATGACAAACCGTCCGTACTTTTTTATACGTCCATGTTAAACGTGTTTTATATAGTTAAGCCTCGGGTTAAGCTGATGGTAAAGTCTATATCTAATGTATTTGTTCCAGCATACGCCATGGATACGGATGACGACGGGTATCGCGGGGGAGTGTTGGACGATATGCCGCCCTTCAGCGACACAGTGTTCGAGGGCGCTGCCGGCGCTGGCCCCAACGAGCTCGGGGATATGACCTTCTGTATGGGAAACTACATTAATGACTTTATGAAGGTGAGCTATGTCTTAAGTCTTATTATCCATATTGCCTCCGTGATCTACTGCGCTATGCGCTAGATTGATATTCGGACATAAAATCCTGCTCCTAACCCTTTGACTGCCAATGACGCCTTAAGGCGCCAGAGAATAGTTTTGTTTCTATTTTCTATCTGCGTTCAAAGGGTAAATAGCGCTTTTATTCCATGTGACTACTGCTGTTGGCCGCAGATGGCCTTTACAGGTTCACCGGGCAATTGGTGAGCGCATATGGCTCTCAGCCTTAAAAATCTATCCAACGAGCCGAACGGCGTCCCATAGTCGAACTCGAACCTCGGCTAACAACAACTTTTAAATTGGAACAATACCTATCTTTCAAAGATAGCACACTATAACCTTTTTATTGCTAACCAAATTAGTTCTAATATCATACATTGTTTGCGAAGGTGTTTTCATAAACATCATATTAATTCTTATCCAAATAAATACGATATTCATTACAAGTATTTCATGGTAAACAAAAATACTTTTTACATCAATCGAATTAAATGAATATCTTAGGAGATATCGCAGTTTTAACACACCTATATGAACGGATTGCCGGGCCAAAGTTAGCGTTAGCACAGAGTTACTATATTAATTAATAATAATAAAATTTTAACACTTAAACCTTCTCCTGAGTGTAACAAATACTTTACCGAAAACCGGATCGAAATTGCTTCAGCCAAACGCGAGATAATCGCGGACAAATATACATACATACATACTAACAGGTCAAACTGAGAACCTCCTTTTTTGAAGTCGGTTAAAAATACATTCAAACATGCGACATAAAGACTTAGTGTAAGAGACAAGTCAAAAAGCGTAATTAAAGTATTCTTGTTAAAATAACTAAAAACAAAGCCGTTATGATGTAAATGACAGCCTTGTGAATGCGGTGTAGCCGATAGGTGCGAAACCGCAAGCAGCCATGACTCGGCACTTTTGTTATCTACTATATATACAGCTGGATATTTTCGTAGGCACGCCGTATCTACGTTGTGTTGTTTTTCTCAATTTTATAGGTATTTCAAACGACCGACGGGAGATCATATTGGAAGTCACTTTGTGACTTGCCAGAAGGATACAGATAAAATCACCTAATTTCCTGAAAAAAAATTACAAAACGTGCTTCGGGGGGCATTTTCAAACCCAACTATCTTAGTATCATAGTCGTTACCATCAGTGGCGTGCGCTCCTTATATGCAATAAGAAGTGCGTCCAGACGACCCGGAAAATCGCCAACATGAATCCCACTTATTCACCTATCGCCAACCTGTTAAATGATTCCCACTTATTCGCCCATTTTCCTCTACAGATAGGCGATCTGCTGTCATCAACAGCACTCAATTTCACAGAAATGTATATTATTTATTGTGTTTGCGATTAGTGTCACTCACTTTGCATACCATCATCATAATCTCTGTGTACGTCACTGGTTACCATCCAATAGCCCACTGGGCCTGCGTGATGGGCAGTGTTGTCACTTTAGCCCTTTTGGGGCTAGATCTAGCATTTTCATCATTTTTTTTTCACAGAAAATCTTTTGTTGGTTCTTGAAGCTCCATCTAGCCCGACCTAGGCCTTTTTAATTTCTCCAACAGCCCTATTCTTAAATCTATGGCGGCAATACTGCTGATGGTACGGCCCAATCTCCCCATTGATGCTGTGCGGGAAGGCCTATGTCTTGGTGTGGGACAGTATAAGCTGATGATATTCCAAGTTATGTATGCAATCGATAAATTATATTTTCAAGTAGGTCACCGTGTTAGTCACGGGTATTTCTTATAAAACAAATGAATACCTAGTTGTTGTAGCTTCATTTGAATTTCATGAACGCCTCGCTCAGAGCACCAAATGTTTTAATTGGTCTGTGGTTTCAAGCTTTGTATGCGACAACACAACTAAGTCAAAAGTCGAGTCCTAAGGTTGTTTCAATGACCTTCCAAAGACGCAAACATCTTTTTGTCAAAATTATTCAATAAACAAACATTTCAACATTTTATAATCTGGGCCACGGTAATTTTAAACTGTAAAGGTGATAGAAATATTTCAATAAATATACGATTAAAAAAATTCACATGTTAAGTGTGAATTTTTTTATGAATCGTGTGAATTTCCGGAGGCAATTAGAAAATAATCTCACACAGTGTTGTCCTGTACACGTCTTGTGCGTACAATTTAAATATTGTAGTTATATTCAGGACAGCAAACAATTACGTGCAAGAAAATATATAAATAAATAAAAAAATCTATCGCCCGTAAAGAAGATATACTTCTCACAGTTAATGGGACACAGCCTGGTGACAGACAACATACATATTTAGTACTAGGGTCCTGTTTTCGCCATAAGTGTCGAACCCTAAAAGTGCTAAATGTTGTTACCGTGTGCAATAACTCGCGATTGCTTTTTATTTGTACTTACTTACAGTAAAATTGCCAAGTCATTTTGTCAATGAGTAAACTTGTTTACGAGATGCGGTGCGAACGTTAGTCGTAAGTCAACTATGGGAAGAACTACTATTGCCAGTTTTAACTTTGTTTGCTAGTAATGGCACAGATTACATTTTATGACATGTTTAATAAATAGTAGGGAGGGCATTTTAAAATGGGTACGAGTATAGTTTTTGCTGTGAGAGCCGAAAAAAAATTATAAAGAGGCGCAGGTGCCGTAGGAGGAGGCGGCTTAGGGACAAAACATTTATAATTACCATTTATAAGAAAACGGGCAGCAGCGCTCTCCTAAAAACCTTACCTTATATTAGGTGCTAGTACTAGCTCTATCTATATTTTTTTAATTAGAACTTGCCATATTATATAATGTAATATGGCAAGTTCCAACGGTTTTGCGTCGTCGACTACGTCGGCGTGGAATAGTTACTTTGGGCAACGACAACGATATCTCCTAAAATTGAATAAGAATCGAAATCGAATAATGTAAAGGGCAATTTCGTTTAATATTAAATACTTGTGGTGTATAGTAAGGATTATTATCATGTTTATGAAAACACCTTCGCAAATAATGCATTATTTTAGAACAGATTTGTTTCACAATAGAAAGCTTACAGTGAGCTAACCTAAAAAAAATAGACTAAAAAGATAGACATTGCTGTCGCGGATGTTTTTTCAGAACTTATGAAGGGGAACAATATTCTCTCTCATACATGGCTTTTGCGAAACTTTAACCGTTTACGAAGCGTACGCAGCGGAAGTTAGAATAGAATAGAAAAAAGTTTATTTGACCACACAAAAAACACGAATATACAGTTTAACATAGAAGATACAATATAACAATTACAATTTTACACAGTTTACAATGATTGATACAAAGAAGAAATACACTAATAAAAAAACAAATATGTAATTAAAGGAATAAATAATATAAAGATAAATATATGAATGAAAAAATAAATAGTAATAATGTGGTCAAAGGGGCCCCATCTCAGCTTAGGCTGCCGCATGTTACGTGCGTTTATATAATGCATTGATTTTAGAGTGGCCGCGGCAGCGCTGATATTATGACAGAGCCCGAGTGACAATAGAATAAAAAATAACTATATTATATATACGCGTATGAATATTATGTGATGATTATTAATTAATAAAAATATACATTATACATTAACAGTTAAAATAAAACATATTAATACACATAATAGAAAATACTAAAATATAAAAAGGAGGAAGTTCTCAGTAGGAAACTTCTTGTTCTGAGCGTGGTGATATTATAGCCTTCCTCGATAAAGGAGCTACCTTCGGCCTAACAATGAATGCTTTTTCAAATCGGACCAGTAGTTCCTGAGATTAGCACGATCAAACAAACAAACAAACTCTTCATCTTCAGCCCGTGATGTATGCTAATATAAGTATACATATAAGTTGTGGTAAGCCACAGCCTGTATTTAACATACCTAAATAAAATACTCATAGTTCATATTATATTTTATTGGTCATTGAACGTAATGACATCCAATTAAGTCCGGTGTGGATATTTAAATAACATTTGTGGCGCCACAGATAAACAGCGTGACGTTTTGAACTTTATATCCAGTACAGAATCCAGTTTTATCGAAACGAGATGTTACAAACATCGATTCCGATATAATTTTTGAAGAGGTTTCTTATTATATGAAAAGTACAGTATCTTTTACCATCACAAATCTTCATTTTATTGTAATGTAATGCAAAATAATGAAAATTTTTTAGGTTTTACTATAATAATTATTTATGATTTTCGGAACTATACATGGGTATTTGTTCTAATGTTATGAGGATAAAAGCCAGTAAATGGTTCAGCTGATGATAAGTACAACTCCTAAGGCGGAAGGATTTGTTTTCCTACTGAGAGCTTCTGCTGCGTGCGCTGCATAAACGGTTAAAGTGACATGACTTTTGCCTTTTTTTAGATCTTTTAAAGCGGAACAATACTGTTCCGCTTTAAAAGTTCTAAAAAAAAGGTCCGCGACAGTATATGTCTATCTTTAGGGTTTGCTCACTATAACTTTTTTATGTTAACCAAATTTGTTCTAAAAGAATGCATTATTTGCGAAGGCGTTTTCATAAACATAATATTATTCACTATCCAAATAAATAATTAATTCATCACGTGTATTTAATTCAAAACAAAATTGCTCTTTACATGATTCATTTTAAAGGAATATCTTAGGAGATAAATAGATTTAACTCAACTAAATAAACGAAGTCGCGTTAACCCGAAGGAACTTTTCCACGCGGACGAAGTCGGACGCAAAAGCTAGTATCAAATTATAACTAAAATTTTCTGCTTATTAACATTATCATTATTTATCATCATTAAAACATAACACAACAATTTACACATTAGATACGCCAAATAACTTGTTTTATGATAACCTAGTTAGCTTTGATAATGTAATATTTTCGTATTGTTATAGCTCTATTATAAAGGTTCGTGGCCTATTGGTCCCACTTTTTTAATTTTATAAGTGAACGGGACGTTCTATGCGCTCACCTGATGGTCAGTGTTATGTTTGACCATGACAGATGCAGTGTTGAAGAAAATAATAACAGAAATATAAATAATTATAATAAAAAATATTGACTGAAATTCACACAGCGCCATCTAACCCCAAGTTAAGCGTGAAGCCTGTATTATGGCACAGATTAAATAATATATACTAATTATGGGAACTAAACAACGTATAAATATACTTTTTTTTTTTTTGTAAATACATACATATTATACATAGAAAACACCCAGACCATTAGAATCAGACATGTTCATGCACACAAATGTTTGTACTGCCCGGGATCGAACCCGTAACCCTTGGTGTTGCAGTCGACCTCTCAACCGCGACACCAAATGGGTCGTTAAATAGTCTTTTATCTTCCGTCAACACTGCTCCGCGCCCGTCAGTCACGCTATACAACAGATGTTAGGTCTCTTAAACCCGGTAATTTTACTAGCTATAGTGTCCGCATCCCGAAACACAGAAGTGCAAAACACTTCTATTATTTGCATGTGACGATGCACAGCATCTGTGAGAGCGTCGTAGACTTCCGTTTATTTTCAAGCCTTTCCGGCGTATTTTTTAGCCAATCAGCGTCAAGTATTATGTCACGTGGTCTCAGGTGGTTTCCTGCGATAGGCAACGCCATATTGTTTCATAGCGTCGTTATTTCTCGAAGAGGCAACAGTGAAAATCCTGAGTCGCGAGGGATATTCACAGTTGTTCGAAATATATTATATTCTCAAAAAAGTGTGTAATACACGGTTCAACCGGGTCAGTGATGAGTGATTTGGACGAAAATAGTATTTCCGCGCATGTCGGCCTACCCTCGGATTGTCGCCCCGTGTCGTCTGGCGAGGAGCAGCCGGAGCTGCGAGCCGACGGCAGGGCTGGACCTCCAGCCGGCCGCAAGCGCCGATCCACTTCTAGCTCCTCTAGTGAGTCGAGCACGACGGCATCGGATCATTCGCAACCTCAGGTGAAACGAAGCCGACGCGGTAAGTCTCAAATTACTAATTTAGCTCAACAAGTGAGCATATTAACCAATTTCCTGTGGCACAAGTACGGCACGGAGTCGCCGGCGCCGGGCGTCGCATGCGCCGCACCGGCGCCGCCATATGCGCCCGCTACACAGCCGGCGCCTGGCCCCAGCACTCAACCGCTTGCATTTACTCTACATCGCCCGGCCGTGGCACAGCCTTACGATGCACCCCAGTTGAATTTGTGTTTAGTTAATACTACCGTCAAAGATCCTAAAGTACCCGCGGCTAGACCCGATCGCGTGAAACAGCTCGAATGTCTTCAACGATTTGAGAGTCCGGATTGGAAGGAAGTTCGATATTCCGATGCTCTTAAATTACACATCGCCTCACCGGGATTCGTAGAGTTAGATGTCAATGACGAGTTACGACAATTTGTCAAAGGCAAGGATCATATGGCCTCCTCGGAGAGGATGATAGCAGCAATATCCAATGCTTTATTAGCGCAACGTGAATTGTTAAATCAAAATCTTCAACAAATAGTCGATTGGGGCAGCTTCGGATACTGTGTTGTCACCCTCGACTGTTTTTGATAAAATATCTAATTTATTTCAACCCAACTCAAAATTTCATAAAAATGATGAAGAAATTATGCAGCTCGTTTGTGGTAAGAGAGCTGAATATGTAGAGAATCGTCGGGAGCGTATCCTGAACGAGGTGCCTAACAAAAACTTGAGAGAGGGTCTGCGTAAGATACCTCCAAGTTCGAAATATCTTTTTTGTGAGGCACGGCTACAAAATTTTGTTAAAAATACGGGTGGCATCGACAAATGGGTTCGTCCTTGGTACAACTCGGCAAAAGATGTATCTGGTAGATGGATAACAAGTTAGTTTATAAGACTAATACCAATTCACGGAACAATCATTCCTTTCGTCCGCGAGATCTGCCCGCCTTTAAGAAAAATGTCTCTACCGCCACAACCAACAATAATCCAGCCTTCAAGCAATCCTTTTCTGGCAGGTCCAAACATTCCCACAGAGGGAACGGTCATAAAAATAAAAGGAAAGCCGATCAATGACTCGGGGCCTCTACCGGTCAGGGGCGCATTTTATGGGGGCTGCCTGCGAGCGTATCGCAGGCAGTGGCTAGCGCTCCGGGCTCCGAAGGCCCTACTGGATCTTATCACAGGGATGCGTCTGCCATTTACCTCCAAACCTCGGCTGGTCTGCCCATCACCGAAGGTTCTTCGCAGGTTCAAAACCAAGCAGTCCGCCAAAATGACACAACAAATCGAACTGCTACTTCAGCAGGGTGTTCTGGAAGTGCCACAACGTTGCTGTCCGGGACCCAGCTTTTGTCAACGCTATTTCTGACGAAAAAGGGGACGGAAGCGACCGACCCATATTCAACCTCAAGGGCTTAAACCAGTACATACAACCGAAGCCATTCAAACTTATATCACATTTCCAAATACCGCACTTTCTTCAGAGCATGGACTGGATGGTAAAAATCGATTTATCCTCGGCTTACTTTCACGTAAGTATTGCCGAGTATCATCGAAGGTTTCTGAGACTTGTGTACAAAGGACAGATACTTCAGATGACGTGTCTTCCCTTCGGACTTTCATGCGCACCGAAAAACTTCTCGGCATTGACGAATTGGGTGGCCCAGTACCTCAGAACCAAAGGAATGAGGATAATCGTCTATTTAGACGATTATTTAATTGCCTGCCAGTCCGAGACAATACTACAAACACAGGTACTAACGGCCCTGAAGACTCTAGAGTCGCTAGGGTGGACAGTCAACTACGAGAAGTCTGTGACCAAACCTACACAGGAGATAGAATACCTGGGCTTGCTTTGGAATACAGAGAAGAATACGAAAAATCTTCCAACAAAGAAGGTGCAGATATTATTACTCAAGATAAAACGAGTAATCCAAAAAAGAAAAATGTCCTTGAGGGAAGCCCAGATACTACTAGGCACAATGAATTTTGCCAATATCGTAGTGAAACGCGGTCGCCTACATTGTCGGCTAATACAAAAGTTTGCCAAGGACATAAGCAGTTTACAGCCCCGAAAACAGGTACCGATACCTATGAACGTAGTGAAAGAATTAGAGTGGTGGATTACAACTCTAGAGACAGATCAAGTAAAGAGCAGCTTACACCCAAGGTCGACTCAACACTTCCTAACGACGGATGCCTCCAATTACGGATGGGGAGCACAATTAGACGACCTCACAATATCGGGAAGGTGGGCGACCCATCAACAGAAATGGCACAGCAACAAGAAAGAATTGTTTGCTATACTGGCGGCCATAAAATACTACAGGTCTCTGCTACAAAATCGTCATGTCATGGTGCAATCAGACAATCGCACAGTAATATCGTATCTACAGAAGGGAAGGTGGAACGAGATCGATAAACCTTCTCAAATTGACGTACGAGTTGTTGACCTTCCTGGACAAGTGGAACATTTCAATAACAGCAGAGTACATTCCAGGAAAGTACAACAACATAGCAGACAGGCTGTCGCGGGGAAAGTGCGCGTCGGAATGGCATCTCCTGCAGCCGGCTGTCATGAAGATATTTCATCGATTTGGTACTCCCCAGATAGACTTGTTTGCCAGCAAGAATACGAAAGTAGTGGAGAAGTATGCAACGAGGGACAGCCAGGATACGAAAGCTCAATTTTGCAATGCCTTCAGTCGCCGGTGGCAGTTTCCACTGGCGTGGGTGTTTCCACCACCGAGTCTGCTACCGAGAATATTGCATCATCTGAATTCGGCGGAAGGAGTATTTCTGATAGTGGCCCCAATGTGGAAAAGAGCTTTTTGGTTACCAGATCTTCGTCGTCGAGCCCTAGACAAACCAATGAGAATTCAAGACCTGGAACAAGTGTTGGTGGACAGCACAACAGGCCTACCTCCCCCGCAAGTGCAGCACATACAGCTTCACGTCTGGAGAATTGGGGCTGGGACGATGACACCAAACACTGGTCTGACGCCGAAAGATCGTTACTTACATCAAGCTGGAGAAGATCTACCTTAAAAACGTACCAACCTGCATGGAATCGATGGGTTCAGTGGTGTAACAAGTATAATTTAGACTTTAAACATCCTAGCGGTGCCTCTTTATCAAAATTTTTAGCTCATTTGTACCTTAAGGAAAAGTTAGCGTATCCTACAATTTTGTTGCATAAATCAGTAGTACTAACTTTTGGAAAAGCTGTCGATGGCGAAAATCTCAATCAGAATTTCTTAGTTAAGCATATTTTAAAAGCTATTTCACTTCAGAACCCAAAAACAGATAAACCACCAATCTGGGATCCAAGTGATCTGATTGACTGGTTACAAGCTAATACACCGGATATTGTGTCTTTATTTGAAGCTTCACGTAGATTAGCCTGTATTCTCTTATTAGCATCAGGTAGGCGAGTGCACGATCTCACCCTTTTAAAAGTATCCCCAGACACTTTGTTGATAATGGCGATCATTGTATTTTATACCCTGTATTTGGTTCAAAGACGGATTCTGATAATTATAGACAATCGGGATGGAAATTATTAAAACATAACGTTTCCAATGTATGCCCCTTATACTGGCTCCGCAAAGTTATTGAATTAGGTACTGAACGGCGTGCTTCGGGATGCAATTACGCTTTGTTTGTTTCAATAAGTGGCAAGCCGAGGGCTGCCTCACGGACTGTTGTAGGTAATTGGGTCAAAACAATTTTAAAGGATGCAGGCATCAAATCATCCCCAGGAAGTATACGCTCGGCTGTGGCTTCCTTAAACTGGTATGAGAATTTCCCCTTGCAGGATATTCTTGCAAGGGGTAACTGGCGAAGAACTAACACCTTTGCAAGATTTTATAAAAAACAAATTATTGGCAGATCTGGGCCATCTGAATCAAATCTGTCATTAAATTTTGAACCTATTTAATTGCAACTGATTCGTAGCTTCATGTATTATGTAATTAAAACTAGAATATTATTATTGTTTAAATAAGAGTTAGAAAAATACAGATCATTCCATTCATACAATTTTATTCTTTTAAGTTTGTCCTTTATCACATAGCGTCGTCGCGTGGTCACCAGGAGATATAAACATGTCTCTCACAGATGCTGTGCATCGTCACATGCCAAATAATAATGCAAGTTTTACATAACAATAAAACTTGTATTATTGGGCAGAGACGATGCACAGCATCCCATTAAGGTCCCCTGGTGAGAGATTCCTATGAAACAATATGGCGTTGCCTATCGCAGGAAACCACCTGAGACCACGTGACATAATACTTGACGCTGATTGGCTAAAAAATACGCCGGAAAGGCTTGAAAATAAACGGAAGTGCTACGACGCTCTCTCACAGATGCTGTGCATCGTCTCTGCCCAATAATACAAGTTTTATTGTTATGTAAAACTTGCATTATTTTACGGGACGATATCTGGCACTGCAGTATTACCTACTAGACGACTGAGTACCGAGTCTACAACTTAGTAAAACCCTCTTTCTTACGTACTAGTGTGTATGCATAATTACGACTAATTCCCGACCCATTTCATGTAATGGTTGAGACGTCGGCTACTTCATCAAGGGTTCCGGGTTCCATCCCCGGGCAGTACAAACATATGTGTGCATAAACACGTCTCTTGGTGTTGGTCTGGTTGTTTTATGTATATTAGATAGGCATGTATTTACAAAAAAAAGTATATTAGTATGATTATCGGTTGTTTAGTTGTAGAGATTTCTTATGGTTTATAATGTTAGTGAAATGATTAGGTTAAGCATACCATAGTAAATTCTTAATACATTCTTGGAAACATTATTGAATGGAAATTATGGATGAATTGAATGATGTGTGTGTTAACAACGCGGTGAATAGTTATTTCATCATTATTCATGGCCATGCGTGCCATGTGCCGATTATCACGGAACTCTTTCATGTCTTTTAAACGTACAGTGTTTTTAAGGCACGGTCTTATTATCTTAAAACTGTTTCTAGGTGTTTCTGTAAAAATGAAACAAAATGTTTACAACTAATGATTAAAGGTCTGCAATTAACTTGATTTTAGCATGTTTGCCATGTCAACCTCGAATACTGCTACCATCTTCCCTATTTATAAATATCGCCTTATCTTCCTGCGCCAATTATATTTTTTTCTCTTTTTCTTTATAGATGATGTTCACAATGAGATCTCACCATATGCTGACAGACGTTGTGCTGGAAGTTGGCAACGAGCTATTTCATGTTCACAAAGTTGTTCTTGCAGCAGGCAGCCCTTATTTTAAGGTAATAAACTTGATATTTTTGATGATTTTTTTACGTATGGAATGCGTTAGGCATTTAGACGCCATCTTATTACACCAATGTAACCGAAAATGGATCATGTCCATCTAGGAAAAAATTGATCAATTTTGCCTTGAAGATCGCGGAACGCACTAACTGGCAAAGAGTTGCACTCCTTTGCCGTATTCATTATAAATGTTGAACTAAAACGATTCGTCCACGTAAATTCACGACCAAAAGAATGAAACGCATAGGGAGACAATGAGAAGAGAAGGTGTTAGGCGTAAAGAGCGTCGATGGCTCATTAATGTGGAATGTTGCCTTCCGATCTGGAGGGCGCTGGTTCAAATTCCGCCACGTACCAATGTCTTGTAGAATTTTCGAAATTGTATGCACGTTATCCGACGCTCTTACGGTGACGGAAATCAACGACTTGAGGAAACCTGCGTACACTTGTGAAGAGATTCCAAGGTTGTGCGTGAAGTCGGTTCATCCTCACTGGGCCCGCGTGGACGACTAAGGCCTATACACCCGGGTACGGGTACATTACATTATACACTGGGGACGTTTAATAAGCTGGTGATGATCATGAGTATTACGAGTAGGCGTGGAAGTAGTTTGCACTCATTATTTGATGGGTGGAGTAATGACTCACTAGTTTGTTTTCATAGATATTAGGTTTTATGGTGGGAAAATATAAGACATTCTTAAGCCATGATTTTGTAGTAAATAAAATGTCAAATTCTAAAATATGAAATAACTGTTACACTACATTGTCTTCCATCTTTAGTAAGTTTATGGGTGCTTTAGCACTAACGCAATTTATTTTGTACTTTAAAATGAAACCAACAAAACCAAAATGAATGCTGCTACTTAGAGAAAACCATACGACTAAATATTAAACCAATCATTCCTCAAGCTTAGCGCTTGCACACCAGTGAGCACTTGCAATTGCATTCGCTGAAGGTTGCAGAGAAGTATCGTAATCATGCATACACCGTGTCACAGCGAAAACATCAAACACTTTTTAAAGAGACGGTCGGGCATCTAAATGAAACAGCATTCGTCGTTCTCTTGAAAATTGGTTTGGCACCGACTTCAAAAAGTATAAGTATTACGTTCATAAGTATTAAGTTAATGAATATTTTATATCACTACCGTTAAACATGGTTTCTTATTCAAAATTAAAATAGAGGTGACGTATATAATAGAAATTATTTTATTCTTTTCAGTTCATTTTTTGAAGGCGTTTCCTTTTTAATTAAAAAATAATAATATAGCTTTTATTTGTTTTGGATCAATAATTTTTGTTTTATTTTTTTTAGTACCTACCCATAATACAGGCTTCACGCTTAACTTGGGGCTAGATGGCGCTGTGCGAATGACAGTGATAATTTAATTATTCATTTTATTAATAATAACAAACCTTTAGAGCGTCGGTGGCTCAGTGGTGTGGACTGTCGCCTTCCTACCGGGAGGGCTGAGGTTCAAATCCCGACACGTACCAATGTATTTTCGAATTTTCGAAAATAAATGTACGTTTATCCGACGCTCTTACGGTGAAGGTAAAACATCGTGAGGAAACCTTCATGCACGCCTGCGAAGCAGACTCGAAGGTTGTGTGAAGTCGTCCAACACGCACTGGGCCCGCGTGGACGACTAAGGCCTAATCACCCTATACGGGTAGGCTCGTGCCCCTCGGTGGGGACGTCTAATGAGCTGATGATGATGATGATGAACAAACCTTTGTAATTGCAGGCAATGTTCACGAGTGGTCTCAAAGAGAGCGAAATGTCGAGGGTGCGTCTCCAAGGTGTATGCCCCTCGGCGATGGCGTGGCTAGTGTACTTCATGTACACGGCCAAGATCCGCATTACGGAGGTCACTGTATGCCAGTTGTTGCCCGCCGCTACGATGTTCCAGGTAGGGGGGACTTTCTATCCTCATTACTATCATGTAACCAGACAATCCGGGTTCGGTCTCCGGACATAACAAAGTGTGCACATGTCTGTTTGTAGTGGTCTAGGTTTATATATATATAGTATGTATGTATTTACAGAAAATAGTATAATAGTATGTTTATCCGTTGTTTAGTACAGTAGAGCGTCCATTATCCGAACGTCTGCTTATCCGAACATTTCTGTTCACGGGGATGTTAAGTCGACTTATCCATATTTACAATTATGTATCAAATTAACATATTAATAATTCTTATTTCTTCGTCCTTTACTTAGTGTTTTTTATTTGGTGTGGCTTGCTTGGTTTCTTTGTAGTGAATGTTTTTGTAAGACGGGAGAACTCGCCGAGATCGTACTCGCGCTGCTACGATTTCTCGGACGTACGACCGCTGTCTATCAAATCCGGTGGTTTATAGCGAATTTTAAAGTCCTACCGTAACGTTAACGTAAGCGGGCAGGCTTCTACAGCAGACGAAGACTAAACACTAATAAAAGTTAATTGTACTTGTGTTGCTACCAGATGGTCCAATCTTTTCGTTCCTATTCGTTATTAAAGATATTAACTTAAATATTTTTTCATTTAAACCTGTATGCAAATATGTATAGCTGAATCAATATAGGTAGAACATAATATGTAGAGTTCGATTATCCGAAAATACCGGTTTTCCGAACACCCTTGTCTCCCAATTAGTTCAGATAATCGACGCTCTACTGTATAATATTGTATTTGCGTGCTGCTGACATAATATGGACATGCCTTTTAAAATGAATTATTATCGAAAAATGTCGGGATGTATTTGTATATTAATTACTTGTTGATTTAGTAGCTATTGTATTTAAATTACCGGAGAGCGTCGGTGGCTCAGTGGTGTGGACTGTCGCTTTCCTACCGGGAGGGCTGAGGTTCAAATCCCGACACGTACCAATGTATTTTCGAATTTTTGAAAAATATATGTACGTTATCCGACGCTCTTACGGTGAAGGAAAACATCGTGAGGAAACCTTCATGCACGCCTGCGAAGAGATTCGAAGGTTGTGTGTGAAGTAGTCCAATCCGCACTGGGCCCGCGTGGACGACTAAGGCCTAATCACCCTATACGGGTAGGCTCGTGCCCCTCGGTGGGGACGTTTAATGAGCTGATGATGATGATGATGTATTTAAATTAGAGGTTACGATATCAAAGCACTTCTAAATAGTACCTAGTTAGTATAAGTATGTGAAATTTTACGTAAATGAGAAGCGTTTTATGTCGTTCTATCTAAAATAAAGTTATAATCCGGTTGAACAAATACGCAAAAAGTGAATGTAACCATGACAAGTTTGTTTAGTCATGCAGTGTGTTCACATTTTTGTCTTATCAATGAAATTTTTTGTTAAACATGACTTTGTTGCAATGTTAACGGAATAATAAATAATTCTATAGCTCTTGTCACTTCGCTTGTCTTCAGTTCTGTTGCAGTCCACTGCTGGACATATGTCCCCCCCTTTTGTGCCATATATCCTGGTCCCCCTCTTTCCTCGTCCATCTTCCACCAGCGACCTATCGACACTAGTTAGTCCATTGGGCCGGAGTGCGTCCTATGCTACGCTTCGTTACTTGTAGACTCTCTCTTTAAAGATTTATTTGAGTAAATCATTATTATTTTTTTTTGTTATTTTACTGGAATACCGAGAAAGAAAGAAACATTTTATTCGACATAATAAAAACATCACATTTACCAACATTTTAGACACATTTAAGAGAAGCAAAACATAACGATATGGTATAATGGTTGCGAAATCGGCTAGTTCACCAAGGGTTCCGGGTTCGATACCCGGCCAGTACAAATATTTGTGTGCATGAACATGTATGTTTGTATTGCTCTAGGTGTTTCTATGTATAATATGTATGTATTCACAAAAAATATATATGTACGTGTATCCGTTGTTTAGTACCCATATTACAGGCTTCACGCATAACTTGTTTTTTTTTAATATATATATATGTTTCAAGCTCATGCTTATTTTGTGGCTAGATGGCACTGTGTGAATGTCAGTGGACATTATGGAGAATCGAGGCAATGAGAAAGTGGCCGAATCAAAGCAGAAAACACTTTTATTGAAATAGTAATCTTAAGCACACATTTCAAATCGCTGAAATGGGAAAAAAATGGGAGGTTCAGTATGGATTATTGATCATATTAATTAAGATAAATTTTATAATATTAAAAAAATACAAAGTTATTTGCGTTTGTTGTTATCCCAAATTATATCTCAATTTATGTACGTAATTTTCAAACCCAATGCGCACACGCCCGCGTTCTCTCTTGCCCAAACTCATTGAATTAAAATGAGCTTCAACGCGAGTTTACCGGGATTTTACAATGAAATTTTAGCCGACCGTTACGCATGCCATTACTCTGCACTATTATTTGGCGGCACGCGTATCTTATTCGATGTATGATGTGGTTACTAATTAATACTTATTTTAATGGATAATTTTGATATTTTTTGTGCACACTTAAATTTAATAATATATGTACTGAAATTAGTGGTGTATTAATATAATATACGGCGTATACGTAAAGCTAAATTGCGTGCAGCATTCCAACAGATCTCGAACGTGATAGAGGCGTGCTGCGCATTCCTCGAGCGCCAGCTGGACCCGTCCAACGCGATCGGCATCGCCAACTTCGCGGAGCAGCACGCGTGCGCCGACTTGAAGCATAAGGCCAATCAGTTCATTGAGAGGCATTTTACACAGGTCAGTGGGTAGGACTTGGCGCGGTTGTTGCATTTATTTGTGTGATTCTATAGACCGGGCGGTAAAAAGGGAAATGTAAACTGTAATGCTGCTTGTATTGTACATTGAAAGAAAGATAGAAAGAAAAAATATTTATTGACCGCACACAACTAAAAACAAATTATAAATTATAGGTACACAAAAAAGCAACTATTTTTAACTTTTTATTGCTCGCAACTCGTAATATGGCTTTGTACATGAGGACAACTTACCTGATAAACATCACAGCTGGTTTTCTATTGTCTGGAATCCTACTTGTTTAGATATGAAATCTTTGAACGTTAGGAATCACGACACAATAGAAAATCTATTGTTTGTCAGAAACGATAGATTTTTAGGTGTCATTGGCATTCAAAGGGTTAAAAGAAAGGCTTAATTACATTTCAGTCACCATAAAATAAGTATTGCCTATTTAAATACATTATTAACTCTTTATTCGCCGAAGTAGAATATATCCCATAGATCAATGGTCTGTTCAACCAACCTCGGAGTCCAGACACAATAAGCGTTATAGTTATATTAGAGCGTCGGTGGCTCAATACCGTGGACTGTCGCCCTCCTACCGGGAGCCGGGGTCGAGGTTCAAATCCCGCCACGTACCGTGTTTTCGAATTTTCGAAAAACATATGTACGTTATCCGACGGTCTTACGGTGAAGGAAAACATCGTGAGGAAACCTGCACATGCCTGCAAAGAGATTCAAAAGTTGTGCGTAAAGTCGTCCAACCCGCACTGGGCCCGCGTGGACGACTAAGGTCTAATCACCCTATACGGGTAGGCACGTGCCCCTCGGTAGGAGACGTTTAATGAGCTCATGATGATGAAGAGAGAAACGAGTATTGAATATACACGGTGCTAAATAAGTGAGCAATAATAATTGACTAGGGTATAAGTTTGGTAATTAAGTAATTAAGGGAGCTCTAAACTAATTTTAAATCGTTATAGTTTCGAAGAAAAACACGCTTCAAAAATTGACCTACTTTTTAAAAGATCAACCCTGTTGAGTGTTAATGACCTCAAAATAATAGAATATCAAATTGCAGATTGACACACATTTTCTACCTACACTAGAATCTTGAACATTTAAAATACATATTCTTACCTACTTGATGTATTATAAGTACCGCGACTTCTTTTTATTGCCAAGCTTAAAGTAACTGTGTTCACATACATCTTAAAGTTAACCAAATTCAATATACATCTATTTTAATAGAAATGACATTCCGAATATTTTTTAATAAAATATGGGATAATCTTGCCCATGCTTCATTAGTTCATTCATTTCTAAAGGTACACATTTAAATTCAATAAATTATTAAAAATAATACCTAAATAAAACAAAAATCCCCTAATGTACAAAACCATGACGTTTGAACGTTTTTATTTCATTAAAACACAATTTTGTAACCTTTGCTAATTATCTGACAATATCTTTCAAGAAAAGAACGTTAATAACTTAGATTAACAGTTAGTTTATTGTTCATCTAAGGTCAATAGTTACCGAAAATAATTTGCCTATTTGTGTTTGCGCAGTGACAGTCTGCATCAATAACTCTTTGTTTTCTAATAACAATAAAACAAAAAACAAGTCGCGTCAATTAGCATTCAATATTTATTCTTATGTTAAAGGAATAAAGTTGAAAATGTTGCTTCTTACGTAATGAGATATGTCATTTTTCAGTTCATTAATGAACATTTAGCTAGTTTTGCTATTCGCCGCTAGATGACGCAACTTTCTTCCTCTAATGTGATTATAGCTTTTAAAACAAGTAAATAAGATATAAAATTGCGCGGCACTGTCTCATTCCCTTGACCTTGACGTTAGTTCTAGCCGCTCAGTTAGAGATGTGAAATTAATGGTAAAGAATCATTCAAATAAACATCGATTTCAATATTTTTAATCGATTCGTCTACTTGATCGTAAAATTGATTTTTTAATCAATCCTATTCTTGAAATACAAGCATGCTTTACGGCATACATTCAATATGCATGTTTGGTTGATATAAACAATCAATCATGTTGAACATCAACCAACCAATATAAAACAAAAGCTTATAATCTTTTAATTCTTTATAGTATTTCAAAGTAAAAGCACAAGGAAACCAAATATTTGGTAACTATTATTAATACAGAATTGCATGCTCTTTTTTAAAATAATCGTTTAATGGTACTGACTACTATTTTGTTGTATTTATTCACAAATAATGATCCAAATTAAATTCAAACAAATAAAGCGCCCATTTAACATTTGAATAAATTTATGTTATCTGTGATACAACGATAATTTTTAAACATAACGACTTCGTTTTGGTCTCGAAAACGTAAGTAAAAAAGGTCTTTTTATTTCAATTTCAAAATACATTCAATAAATAATTTACAAGTAATTTTTAAAATATTTATTAAACCTATGTAAATCGATTAAAAATAACCAATTGAACCGTTTTATAACAATTGATTATTTTTTAACAACCCTATTTTACCTACCGTAAATTTAGTCATGTTTACCATATTGCATCATCCATATTTTGAGTCGAATCTTGTCTTTATTTAACCTCAAAAGGTATTTTCTCCAGGGAACGTTATGAATGAAATACATGGCATTAATAGTTCGTAATGTTTTTCACGATTACTAGTAGGCTCTATGTTTATTCATGATAATAGCGTTGGTAGCGGTATCGAGCACAAATACAATACAACATGTGGATTTATAAGATTCTGCCAGTGACGAAAATGGAGCAAAATTTGTGTTCTCAATGGATCTCATTATCAATATGGTACGACGGGGGTCGGAAGAGGCCGCAGCGCGGGCGGTGCCTTGCTCAGCACATCCGGGGATCAGTGTCTAGTGTTCAAAAATAGCCTTGTGAAAGTGATTTGGTGAAATGATAGGTGCATTTAAAATAAACGCCAGTGCCCCCGCCTTCCCTGTAACTTTTTAAAGCTTTTGTAGGGAAAACAATGAACGGTGTGAATGTTACGAAACAGGTAAATAAAGATCATTGAATCTTAATTGTATTTTTAATTTTCCTTTATTTTATACGATGATTGATGTGATGAATCAATATTTAAAAAATACTTACAGTGAAATACAACCTAAGATCACATGTAAAAAGTTTGCCGCGTTTCAACCGCAGCGACATAGCCCGCTTTTGGCTTCAGCAGCTTCTACTATTATTCTAAAAGGTCAATGTCTCTACGCTACTTATCATTCAGGGTTGTCACAAAATCTTATGATATTTTAATTAAAATAAAATGTATGTATGATCAGAATCGATTCTACGCACCGGATTTTTACTGTTGTGCATTTTAAATATTGTAAATATTATCACCCTTCATTATTATTGCTTACTTATTTAACACCGTGTATATCATATATACGTATATATACGTTATTTATTATATTTTTGTATATTTTTTGACGTTCAAGTGCTTTTTGTAAGCCTAATTTGAAATAAATGTTTTTACTTTGACTTTGATACTTTCTATGCAATATGTTTTTACTTATTACAAAAAAGATCTCATCAAACTGACAAACACCCTTTTTACTAGGTAGTAGACTAGATATTGAGTCGTCTAGGTAGTTACCACCGCAGTGCCCGATATCGTCCCGTGAAACAGAAGTGTTTTGCACTTCTGTGTTTCGGGATGAGGGCACTGTAGTTAGTAAAATCTGTTGTCCTGGTAACGGGTGCAGTGCGGCATTAACAGAGAATAATAACTGTCTATCAGTTGTTGGCCTCCTTAAATGCTGCTATGTTATAGTTGGGAGTCACTTACCATCAGGTGAGCGCCATAACCGTCCTGTACACTTTGTGACATAAAAAACACTATCTTATTTTTAGGTGTGTCAAGAAGAAGAGTTCCTACAGCTCACGTTACAAGAGTTAATAGCACTAATCAGAAAGGATGAACTGAACGTCAGAGAAGAAAGGGAAGTCTACAATGCGGTTTTAAATTGGGTAAGTTTATAAACATTCAGGTTATGTCGTTAAGAGTAAAATATCAATGAAATCACCGGGTATAAAAGACCTAACATCTGTTCTCTCTGGTGTCCGGCGCAGTACGGCATTGGTGGAGAATAATAAATGTCTATCAGTTGTTTGGTATCCTTCAATGCCGCTCTGTCATGGGCAGGCGTAGCACTTACCATCAGGTGACCGTCATAATCGCCCTGTATACTCATAACATAGAAACATCAAATGTAGTTAAGATAATTGATTTGTCAGCTATCTTCTAGAATAATTTATAAATTGGAACGATTACGCGCAAAATATTCTGGTTTCTTTGTAAATTTTAATTTGCTATAAACAAGAATATTCGGTTATATTTAACCAGTTCAATTTATAATTTATCTGTTACCTATGTCGATAACAAAATATACTGAAGTATAGTACGCATTTAAAAATGTTTAATATATAATATTATCTATTATGAATTAGAATTATCACTACATATGGATTTAGATCTACCTTTTAATTATCTTGTAAAAAAATTAACAACGCTTATCTTTTATCTTATCTGTCTAAAGAAATCGCTCCAGAACAAGCTGGATTTGTAAAAGGAAAGGGTACCCGTGAACAAATTCTTACCATACGCAAATATTGAAAAGTCTAGAGAATTTAACAAGCCAACTTACATATGCTTTATCGATTTTTCCAAGGCATTTGATCTGTTAAATGGCCGAAACTCTGGAAACCTTACTAGTCATGGGCACACCCAAACACCTGGTTCATCTTTAAGCAGCTTTACGAGGATGGCACAGCGTCTGTTCGGGCAGACGATATTCTATCGAGTGATTTCCATCCTAGCGCAGGAGTTCGCCAGGGGTTATTATATCACCGCTTCTCTTAATATATATACTGAGCTTATTATGCGAACTGCTCTTGAGGGTTGGACGGATGGAGTGAATGTCGGTGGTCACAAGATCTCAAATCTTAGGTATGAGATGATACCACCTTGTTCGCCACAAACGCCATTAATATGGGGACCTTCTCGCTAGAATGGAGAGCGTAAGCCTTGAATATGGTCTTAAATCAATCGCAGTAAAACAAAAATCATGATTGTAAACCGCATCAACGAAAATTCACCACAAATAAAAACGATATGGGAATTGTCAAGTGGTGCAATCATATGTCTATTTGGGAGCATTGATTTCAAATGGTGGGGGGTGCGCTGAGGAAGTGAAACGACGCATGGCTATCTCGCGGTCGGCCATGGATAAGTTGAGGAAAGTATGGAAACCGTAATATCACTAAAACTACGAAAATTAGATTAAGGACACTTGTCTTCCCATTTTCCTTTACGCAGCTGAAACATGGACTCTGAGAGAGTGTGAGAAGAGAAAAATAGATGCTCTTGAAATGTGGTGTTGGAGGAGAATGTTAAAGATCCCTATATATAAAGGCGTATTAAGTATTCTGTATATATAAAGGCGGATACGCCGTCCGTGCCTCAAAAACGAACCGCCAAAGAGAACACACAGCCTACAGTTGTAGGCTCTTTGTTTAAGTAAATGTACGCTCATTCGGAATATGTGTATGTGTGCTGTCGCTGCAATAGGAACACTTTTTTCGATTGTTTTGTGAGCATATCACAAATCTATACTTTACATCATTGTTTTCTTATTATTGAAAGGATGCTATTGAACCACAATATATTTATTATTTACCTAGCTCGAACGAACACCCAAATTGTAGAAACGTGTATATGAAGGTCAACGATTGGTGGATAATATCAGTATTTTTTTTTTAATTTAAATATGACAAGCACCATCTTGATAAACGAAACAAATTCGAATCTCATAAATAAATACTCTTTCTCAATTCATGTTCTCTCTAGATAATCGTTCCTTTATTATATTTTTTATGTCAAGGACAATTTTATTTCCCTTTATTACATGTACACCTGACTCCTTATCTTGTATACCGCAAACGTTTCGATGTCTTTAACTACTATCCACTTTAATCGCTATGTTTAACGAAAGCAATCAAAATTATCTTATCTCTATTTTTCACCGTCATTGTTGTTATACGCGTATGACTTGGCAACTCCTTTTTATATGTAAACAATCTGTTGATTTTAATCTGGTAAAATGTAATCAATTTGTATCAATAGATACTTATTTTTAACGCGCGGGAAATACAATATGAGTTTCCTGCGAAAATTAATGAATTCGCGCGCAAATTAACGTCAAGCGAGAAAATTAGTGACGTGACACAACTATTCAATTAATTACGTGTGGGTAGTCGATTATTATCGGTATAACCGTAACTATTTTTATGGAATAGGTGAAATACGACGAAGACAGGCGGCACGGGCGAATGGAGCACATCCTGCAAGCGGTGCGGTGTCAGTACCTGACGCCGAGCTTCCTCAAGGAACAGATGAGCACGTGCGCCGTCCTGAAGAAAGTGCCCGCCTGTAGAGAATACCTTGCCAAGATATTTAAGGTTAATTTTTTTTCAAACACATTTGGTCCAATTCACTTTTTATAAGATTTTTTTCTATTGTTTTTTTTTTAGTATGTGGTGACCACATGTCGCCAAGAGAGCAGCTTAGAACGGCCTCTTTATATATCGTGTGTTTTCAAATAGGATCTGACGTTACACAAGAAGCCAGTAGTGAAAGAGCGGCGGCCGAATACTCCGCGCATCATCTACGTGGCGGGCGGCTACTTCAGGCATTCGATAGGCGTGTTTGAAGCGTTCAACCTGGACGATGGCTGCTGGAGTACGCTGCCTCAGCTTACAGTGCCACGGTCAGGCTTAGGTGCCGCCTTTCTCAAGGTAACGTATGTTTTTATACTGTTGGTATACTGAATATAGACTAAGGTAAGGTTGTATTTAGAGTAAGTTTTTTGTAGATTTCTCAAATATATTACCACACTGTTCCCCGCGTTTAGGTTTAAGATTACAATCTCCCGCAGTAAGTCATAACCTAAAAGCGGGCAATTCACGCGTCGCGCGGGCGCTGCGTTTTAGTGTATCGTATATATATTTGTACCTAAACAAATATTGAATGTAGTTGTATGTCAAGTTATGTGATGAAATAATTGAGAAGTCTGTAATACATCAAAGTCATCGCGTCAGTTGGGCAGATTTTCATTCATAATCACGTCGCTTGCTACAGGTCATAGTGCCATAGTAGTAAGCCCGTGCTTTTGATTTTGTATTAAAGTATTTTTTCCACAAGTGAAACTGAATGTGGCATCGATTTGATACTGCGATATGCACTGAACGGGACCTTATTTGTTTCCTAAGTTTAGTTTTAAGTTAGTGTGGGATATTTCTCACCTGATGGTAAGTGATACGTCTAACCATGGCACTGACAGACAGTTAATATCCTCCATCAGTGCCGTACTGCGCCCGACACCCGAGACGGCAATAATTTCACTAGTTGATTAGATGCAACAAATATATCATTTCCTTTTTTCGTCTTCCTTTCTTTATATTTTGTACCATAAGTGTGATTTAGTTTATTTGGAGTCTTTCCAGTAGAAATCTACAGTCCGAACCAGTGGTAACTTCGTTTGACATTCATAATATAAGGACCTAAAATAGAAATAAGACATTTTGATTTAAATTGTATTCATTCCTTCGGCTATAATCGTGCGTGGCCGAAGATTCACGACGCGCCGTATAAAGTGTATAAAAACTGTAATGTATTGAACACAGGGTCTGTTCTACGCAGTGGGTGGACGCAATACATCGCCGGGCTCGTCGTACGACAGCGACTGGGTCGACGTATACAATCCCGCTACGGAGATGTGGCGCCCTTGTAGCCCCATGTCCGTACCCAGGCATAGGGTATGTATTTATATAAACTTCATCCACCAACATTAGCTCATTATACGCAAGGGCGGATCCAGGTTTGGCGCCAGGAGGGGGTCACATAGTAGTAGTCAAGCTGAGAACCTATAAGGCATTTTGTTAATGTACGTTAGTATAGTACTTAGAAATAGCTCAGGGGGGGGTCATGATCCCATGACCCTCCCCCTGGATCCGCCGTTGATTATACGTCCCCACCGAGGGACACGAGCCTACCCCAATAGGGTTTGCTTACTTTACTTAAAAGGTTGTCCACCTTTTAATTTCTTTGCAGGCGTGCACAGGTTTCCACACGATGTTGTCCTTCACCGTAAGAGCATCGGATAACGTACATATTTTTCAAAAATTCGGATACACATTGGTACGTGGCGGGTATTGAACCTCAGCCCTTCCGGAAGTAGGGCGACACCATTGAGCCACCGACGCTCACAAAAACTTATATTTTTGATAATTTCTTCCAAAGCATGCAAATGATTAATATCGATACAATAGTTTTTTTGATTATTTTTTTTAGTAGGTTAACCTAATTTTTATAATTATTTTATATATTAAATATTAAACTTCTTACTATTAACTATAGGATCTAATTTGAAACATTTTCCTATCATTAGGTAGGAGTAGCGGTAATGGACGGTTTATTGTACGCGGTAGGAGGCTCATCTGGATCTGAATATCACAAATCTGTGGAGTGGTGAGTAAATCTTAAATGTTTTTTAGGATTGCTGTAAGAAACTTAATGGGAAACTAACTATGCATTAAATAAAAAATGGACATATATGGGAAGCCACTGGTCTTCATAACACAGGGAATAATAATGTGCAGTCCAGGGCTACTGATCTAATGGTACCCACTGTGTTACATACACGAGGTTCTGTGAATTGTGTAACTGTGTTATATTTATATGTATCCTTGTGTGATGATTTGATGAACTGAAATAAAAAAAAAATATTTCTTTTTTTTCGATCACTCATTTGGTGTAGATGTTGACACGTTGGCTACTATACCAAGGGTAGGATCTGGGTTCGATCCCCGGGCAGTACAAACATTTGTGTGCACGAACATGTCTGTTTGTATTAGTCTGGGTGTTTTCTATGTATAATGTATGTATTTGCAAAAAAAAGTATATAAGTATGATTATCAGTTGTTTAGTGCCCGTAATACAAGTTTTCCGCTTAACTTGGGACTAGATGGTTCTGTGTGAATGTCTGTGGATTTATTATTGTGCATTTTTTTCAAAATAATAAAATTAAATATGATTTATTTAAATAAATTTGTAAATATACTGGTCTGGGTGTTTTCTGTATACCTATAATATGTACATACATATTATAGGTACATAAAATACATATTTACCAACAAAAAGTATATAAGTATGTTTATCCGCTGTTTAGTCTCCATATCACAGGCTTAGTTTGGGCTAGATGGCGCTGTGGGAATGTCAGTGGATATTTATTTATTTCCTTTATATACCGCTAGATTATTATTGGTGTTTTTTATTTATTTATTGGGAATAACAAACAGTTACTCATTGTATGTTTACAAATTACAAAACATTTGTGATACAGGTAAATATGTAACCAACACTGTTATCCACGTAGATTTAGCGAAATATTGCTGCGAGCTTAAGAACAATAAATCAAGAATACAATACCAAAATATGTAATACAAAATATTAATGAAATTACTAACTAGTGCAATTTAATGCAAACATATTAACAGTCTACAATGATTTTATTTTTATTATAAATTTTAATAATCATTTATGCCTGGAGCGAGTTTAATACAATTTCTTTAAATTTAAGGCGAGATAGTTTCTCAATATTCTTAACAGAGGGGCACGATCACGATCCCCATCAATAGTTCTACACTGCTCGATGTAAAACGTGCGTACAGCTTGCGATCTTCTAATATTATAGTTTCGCGGGACAGTAAATTTTATTTAATTAGTTTTTTTAACTATGAGCCACTTTGAATTTCAATGAAATGTATCATCATCATCAGCTCATTAAACGTCCCCACCGAGGGGCACGAGCCTACCCGTATAGGGTGATTAGGCCTTAGTCGTCCACGCGGGCCCAGTGCGGATTGGACGACTTCGCACACAACCTTCGAATCTCTTCGCAGGCGTGCATGAAGGTTTCTTCACGATGTTTTCCTTCACTGTAAGAGCGTCGGATAACGTACATCTATTTTCTAAAGTTCGAAAATACATTGGTACGTGTCGGGATTTGAACCTCAGCCCTCCCGGTAGGAAGGCAACAGTCCACACCACTGAGCCACCGACGCTCTTATGAAATGTATTGGAATGAATGAATGTTGATGACGTGGTAAATTGTGGTAGTTACGAGCCGGAGCGCGACACGTGGTCGGTGGTGGCGGAGATGGGCGCGGCGCGGCTGGGCGTGGGCGTGTGCGTGGTGAACCGGCTGCTGTACGCCGCGGGCGGGTTCGACGGCGCGCGCCGCCTCGCCTCGCTCGAGCGCTACCACCCCGAGGCCGGCGCCTGGGCCCAACGCAAGCCCATGGCGCACGCGAGGAGCGGCGCCGGTACTCTTACACTATACAGTAGTATTTAAACAGGGTACAAGAGCCATACTTGAGTGCTACACCCGGAGATTCACAAATGGATGCGGAATGGACCGCCCATGGTGATCGCTAGGAGCGGCGTCGGCATTTATTAAACAGGTACGAGAGCCATGCTTTGAGCACTACCACCCCGAGACCGACGCCGGACGCACCGGGCGGCCATGGCCCAAGCGAGGAGCGGCGCCGGTAATGTAACACTATATAGTAGTTTTTATAAGGGTACGAGAGCCATACTTGAGTGCTACCACTCGGAAGCAACAGGTGACGCAGAAGGCGCCATGGTCCAAGCGAAGAGCGCGTAATGTAGCCCTAGTTGTATTTCATTATTGTACGAGAGATCTTGCTCCCCTGAGACCAAAGCCTAGACGCAAAGAGCGCCCATGGCGGTCGCTAGGAGCAGCGCCGGTAATGTAGCCCTCGTAAACAGCTCATTATACGTCCCCACCGAGGGGCACGAGCCTACCCGTAATGGGTGTAGGTAGTCTTAATCTCCACGCGCCCAGTGCGGAGTAGCCACTTCACGCACAACCTTTAAATCTCTTCGCAGGCGTTGTAGGTTTCTCATGATGTTTTTCACCATAAGAGCGTCGGATAACGTATATATAATTTTCGTAAATTCAAAATATACACAGTACATGGCGGGATTTGAACCTGTGCTATCCCGACGAAAGTCAACAGTACATCTTTGAGCCACCACGCCTCGATCATGGTAGATTTTATAAGTGCACAAGAGCCATGCTTGAGTGCTACACCCAGAGAACAACACGTGGACGCACAAGGCGCCCATGGCGGTCGCTAGGAGCGGCGCCCGGTTATGTATCCCTCACAATCAGTACGCAACATTGAGCCACCGACACTATTCCTAGTAAGTAGTATTTTATTAGTGTACAGAGCCATGCCTAAGTGCTACTATCACCCGAAGAACAGCGCGTGGCTCGAATGGCGGTTGCTCCCGCTAATGTTACCTAGTATTTTTTTGTTCAATATTTGAATCAAACCAAACAAATTGGAAGACACATGGATGATTGATTTAATATTTTTTGAAAAATAAAGTAGCTTATTGTTTTCCTTATTGCAACAGGTACCTGTCGAAAAAAAGTCCCGTTTAAATCAGTCCAGCTGTTGAACAAACAGATAGGACAGACATACCGTATAATACCTATATTAATTTATAAGCATGCAGGAAAAAATGGTTAATTTAATATTACAGAGTGTCTGTTTTATTATATGCAATATTTATTTAACTTTGNTATAAATTTTAATAATCATTTATGCCTGGAGCGAGTTTAATACAATTTTCTTTAAATTTAAGGCGAGATAGTTTCTCAATATTCTTAACAGAGGGGCACGATCACGATCCCCATCAATAGTTCTACACTGCTCGATGTAAAACGTGCGTACAGCTTGCGATCTTCTAATATTATAGTTTCGCGGGACAGTAAATTTTATTTGATTAGTTTTTTTAACTATGAGCCACTTTGAATTTCAATGAAATGTATGATGGTAATGAATTATGGTTGATGACGTGTTAAATTGTGGTAGTTACGAGCCGGAGCGCGACACGTGGTCGGTGGTGGCGGAGATGGGCGCGGCGCGGCTGGGCGTGGGCGTGTGCGTGGTGAACCGGCTGCTGTACGCCGCGGGCGGGTTCGACGGCGCGCGCCGCCTCGCCTCGCTCGAGCGCTACCACCCCGAGGCCGGCGCCTGGGCCCAACGCAAGCCCATGGCGCACGCGAGGAGCGGCGCCGGTACTCTTACACTATACAGTAGTATTTAAACAGGGTACAAGAGCCATACTTGAGTGCTACCACCCGGAGAGTCACAAATGGATGCGGAATGGACCGCCCATGGTGATCGCTAGGAGCGGCGTCGGCATTATTTAAACAGGGTACGAGAGCCATGCTTGAGCACTACCACCCCGAGACCGACGCCTGGACGCACCGGGCGGCCATGGCCCAAGCGAGGAGCGGCGCCGGTAATGTAACACTATATAGTAGTATTTTATAAGGGTACGAGAGCCATACTTGAGTGCTACCACTCGGAGAACAACAGGTGGACGCAGAAGGCGGCCGTGGTCCAAGCGAGAGCGGTAATGTAGCCCTAGTTGTATTTCATTATTGTACGAGAGTCTTGCTCCCCTGAGACCAAAGCCTAGACGCAAAGAGCGCCCATGGCGGTCGCTAGGAGCGCGCCGGTAATGTAGCCCTCGTAAACAGCTCATTATACGTCCCCACCGAGGGGCACGAGCCTACCCGTAATGGGTGTAGGTAGTCTTAATCATCCACGCGGGCCCAGTGCGGAGTAGCCGACTTCACGCACAACCTTTGAATCTCTTCGCAGGCGTGTGTAGGTTTCCCATGATGTTTTCACCATAAGAGCGTCGGATAACGTATATATAATTTCGTAAATTCGAAAATACACAGTACATGGCGGGATTTGAACCTGTGCTATCCCGACCGAAAGTCAACAGTACACATCTTTGAGCCACCGACGCTCGATCATGGTAGTATTTTATAAGTGCACAAGAGCCATGCTTGAGTGCTACCACCCAGAGAACAACACGTGGACGCACAAGGCGCCCATGGCGGTCGCTAGGAGCGGCGCCGGTTATGTATCCCTCACAATCAGTACGCAACATTGAGCCACCGACACTATTCCTAGTAAGTAGTATTTTATTAGTGTACAAGAGCCATGCCTAAGTGCTACTATCACCCGAAGAACAGCGGTGGCTCGAATGGCGGTTGCTCCCGCTAATGTTACCTAGTATTTTTTGTTCAATAATTTGAATCAAACCACACAAATTGGAAGACACATGGATGATTGAATTGTAATATTTTTTAAAAATAAAAGTAGCTTATGTTTTTCCTTATTGCAACAGGTACCTGTCGAAAAAAAGTCCCGTTTAAATCAGTCCAGCTGTTGAACAAACAGATAGACAGACATACCGTATAATACCTATATTAATTTATAAGCATGCAGAAAAAATGGTTAATTTAATATTACAGAGTGTCTGTTTTAATTATATGCAATATTTATTTAACTTTGGTACACGGACAGATTACTGTCATACAGACATAGTTATAAAAATACATTTTTAGAAAATCTAGGCAGCAATAAAATAGTGTACACATCATATTCATGATATGTACGATTCACGAAAGAAGACTATGCGCAGAAGTCATTTTTTAGGTCTATTGGGGGGCGGCAGAGGGGCGGGTAATATTATAAGGAGCGGGGCAACGCCATTGGTCGGCGCGTTCTGAGGACAAGGTTGCTCTATCGCTATTTCGTCTATATTGAATTAGCGCGCGACAGTACTCTAGAATACAGTCGGAAAGGAAACTGTCGTTTGTATTTTATTATTGTTATTTTTTTTTGTTTCTGAGCATTCATTGAAATTCTCTAGGTATATGTTTGCTTCGAAAGCCAGGCGAGAAGGATGATATACGAGTTTAAATATATTTTAAGTAGATTGTTGACAGTTTCGCAAATCTTGCAATTTGTTAAAAAAATAAAATCAATAATCCATCTTTAATGAATCTATAACAGACATATATAACAAAAACTATCGGATTAATTTGAATAGAAAAACAGAACATTACTATATTTGAAATACTTGTTGGTCTTTTTTGCTGATATATATCCCATGATTTTGTTATATTTCTACATGATTGATTATTTTAATGAAGAAAAATATTGTTTCAACTATCATTAAAATATTATTTCCTTTTACGCTTAAGAAATACTCTATAGAAAAAATTTGATAGAACATGGTCATAATATTCTCCGTCTCCCACCTACTCATCCGTTTAAATCCTATAGAATGGCTTGGCTCCGTAAAAATTTATAAAAGAAAAAGTTAATACCAATGGTTCCACAAAAAGGAAAAAACTATATGACAAAGTAAAATTTGAGCCTGAATATGCTTAATTACAAGGTATCTTTAATCCTGAACATTTATAACAGAATTGATTATATGAGTTAATTAAAAAAAATATATATTTTGATGTAAGTATTTTGTTCATTAGTGTACAGCGCAGACGCCGCCCATTTTTGGTCTCTTTGGTGAATCGTACTATACCTACATTGAAATCTTCTGCAGAAAGATAGATATTTTTCAATAGATTATAGTAAATGTTGTTATTTCTACATTCTTTTTAATATTGAATATAATCATTGTTTCAGGTGTGGCAGCATTGGGGCAATGGATCTACGTGGTGGGCGGTTACGACGGCACCGCGCAGCTGTCGTCCGTGGAGCGGTACGACACGGAGCGCGACGTGTGGGAGACGGTGGCGCCCGTCTCCATAGCGAGGTCGGCGCTCTCGCTCACGGTGCTCGATAATAAACTGTACGCTATGGGTGAGTACACTTTGCAATTGGACGTATTTACGCAAAAAGGATCCAAATATCAAATCCATTTATTTGAAATTAAGCTTACAAAAAGCACTTATGAACGTCAAAAAATATACAAAAATATAATAAAAAACAATTAAAATACTAAACTAAAAATATGAATTTTGATGCTTTGAAAAAAAGCGCTTCAGTGTTTGGCCTGTTGAGAAAGAAGCACCCAAGAAAACTCAACAGTGTAGCCTTTTTTAAAAACAATTACTTAATGTAACAATATATCATAAACACTGAAATAGCTGAGCAGTTTAAGTCTGTGGTCTTAAACTTTTTATCACATAAATATTCGTCAATAGTGTAGTACCCTTTTTTGGAAGGGTGTTGTTTGATTCTAACTTTAAACATATGAAATGGCAACTCTACAATATTTTGCGGTACCTTATTGTAAAACTTTATACATATAAAACATTTACCTATTTTATGTAGTCTCAAGTCCGGAACAGCAAGTTTGTTTTTATTCCTAGTATTAAAATTGTGTGAATCACAATTTTTCTTAAAGGTGTTATAGTATTTACGAACATAAATTAAATTTTCATAAATATATTGCGATGCTACAGTCATTATTTTTATTTCTTTAAAAATCCAACCCACAAAGAGGTAAAAAATGAGTTAAGTATACCAAACTCGCCTCTGGGGTGTAAATTAGCCTTTAGTATAAATACCATCAACAATATATACATATTTAACACATTAATCAATGGTTGTTACCATCCCACATGTATGGCCCTTACGTTTTTAAGTTAGTCAAAAACGACTCAGTCTCCTTGGATTCATATAGAGAAATTTCCATTAAACAAAAAATGACCTCAAAATAATATATCAAATTAAATCCAATACACTTGAATCCTCTTTGATTATACACTTAATAAACAATAACTAATGTACAAATAAAACTCAAAATTCAATATCTCGAATGTGTCATTTTGTGGGTTGGATCCTTTTTGTGTAAATACGTCCAATTATAAATTTTCGAACAAACGCGCGGTAAAGTTCAAACTGCGTATTTTCATCACACACAGTATAGCACAATTCACGAAAAATGACCACTGCGCTGTGATTGTTGGGTACCTTTAGAAATGCGGTGTTGCGGTTGAGACGTCGGCTGCAACACCTAGGATTCCGTATTCGATCCCCGGACAGTACAAACATGTGTGTGCATGAACATGTCTGTTTGTATTGTTTTCTATGCATAATATGTATGTACTTATTCTGACGACCCATTTGATGTTGTGGTTGAGACGTCGGCTGCAACACCTAGGGTTCCGGGTTCGATCTCCGGGCAGTACAAACATGTGTGTTCATGAACATGTCTGTTTGTATTGTTTTCTATGCATAATATGTATGTATTTACAAAAAAAAAGTATATAAGTGTGATTATCCGTTATTTAGTACCCATACTATAGGCTTCACGTTTAACTTGGGGCTAGATGGCGCTGTGGGAATGTCAGTGGATATTTATTTATTATTATTATTACATATTACAATATTTCATAATTCTATTATTTCACTATCATTTTTCATCGTACGCAAAAGGCCGCCATTTGTGGATCGTAGTTACTTATAATCAGTGAACGTTTCCAGGCGGATATGACGGCACGTCGTTCCTCGACATAGTAGAGGTGTACGACCCGGCGACCGACACGTGGAGTGCGGGCACGCCGCTCACCTCCGCGCGGTCCGGCCACGCCTCCGCGGTCTGCTACCAACATGTGACGTCACACGCCGACGCGGACGCACCGCCCGCCGTACTCAAGCGGCTGGCTAAACGGTGAGCAATGAAGAACGTACGCCCGTCACATAAGGACTTAGATAAAGTGTTAACTAACTAGATTTAGAATTATAAATAAATACCATAGCCACTTACAGATGAAATAACCAACTGCGCCAAGAGGCAGTAAAATACGTCTTGTCGCAACCGTAATCCATAACAAAACCGAAAACCCATATTCAAAATCAATAAATCCTTTATCGCAAAGACAGTAAGGTATAAGACAACCCGAACACAACAAAATTATAAGATTTCAAATAAAAAGGTTATATAAAAGAAAAACTTCTGGTTAAAGGATATTACAAAATGGACCAATACCTAACTGATATCACCATCTGGGACTAGCATTTTGCACGCATTATTACATACTCATACTACATACACCTTGGTACTTGACATATTACTAACAACTATGTTTGTAATTTAAACCACTTATTCTTAATTCTATTTATTAAATAATTTTATTATTGTATTGACTTGAAAATTATTTAAAATTTATTTTATTAATGTAATAAATGCATAATTTAACAAAAAAATCCCTTACAGAGTTTTTCGCCGGATTCTTCTCAGTTTAAGGTGTATTTCGAACCGGTGGTAGATTCATTTGACATTCATAAGTGCCTTCCTCAGGCCTAAACCGAATAAATTATTTTTTAATTTAAATTTGGAAATATTTGGTAACTTCATTGGCACGTTTCTTTGCAGATCGTCAGCGACTGGCGGTCCGGCCGCGTCCACTTCGAGAGCGGACGACATACCCATGGCAAACAATATCATTGGCACGTTGTCGCATAACGCCTACTTATAGCACCCGCCGTGAGTGCGGCGGCGTATAGAACAGTTATAGTGATTACAGTTAAATTTCTGTGTATAATATGTATTTGGGAGCGTTCAAGTAATACGTAACGCAATTTGGGGAGGGGGGTTTCGTACGTACGAGCGTTACAGGGCTCTTTCTACACACGTTACGTAACATTGTTTAATTTTAATACAAAATTGGGGAATTAAAACTCCAAAATTGGCAACCCTTTTCATTTACGTTATACGGAGAATCCCATGATTGTATTAGTCTGGTCGTCATTTATGACTTGTTCTCGCAAGTTGACTAACCTTTTTGTTTATATTTCACGGAGAATCCCTGGCTTGTATTGTAAATAAAATCTGATACATACTTTTTTGCGACTTTAGGGTAAAAATGGTCACTTGAGTGTTACGTAACGTTTAGAGATCGCGTTACAAGGGGAGGAGAGATGGTCAAAAATCTTCAAAAATTGCGTTACGTAATACTTGAACGCTCCCTTTACAAAAAATAAAATGTATATAAGTATGTTTATCAGTTGTTTAGTACCCTTACTACAAGCTCGCTCGCTTAATATGAGGTTAGATGTCTTTGGATATTTATTTATTTATCAACTGACATTCAAGCAAAGCTTTCTAGCTCCCATTAAAACAGGAACTTGAACTATGTGTACTAAACAACTCATAAACATACAAATGTACTTTTTTTGTAAATACATACTTAAAAACACCCAGAAAGATACAATCAGACATGTTCCTGAACAATAATGCTTATACTGCTCGGATATCGAACCCGGAACCCTGGTGTAATAGCCAACTGCTCAATTACACGATATGTATCATTAGTGTCATATTTAGTAAATAATCTAAAAGCTTTAGTATTTAAGTTCTCGTAATTCTATACCTCATAGTTCTTAAAGTGGTAACATTTCAGTTTTGTACCACTATATTAATTGTAAATATGTAAAGACGCAAGTTATGATGGTCAAATAATTTACTAAGCAATTATATTTTGTTCATCTGTAAATTATTATATATTGTATTATTATTATAAACTTGTTGGTTTACAAGCTTTATAAATATTAAAAACTTTGCAATACAAAACTTGTGAAATGTTTAAGATACTTTTTGTATCACTATCTAAAAAATAAGTTTGAAAATGTTGACTACTCACTTAAAACTCGTTGCAGTTAGATTTGCAGTATTGGTATTTTCTATACTAATAGATTTTCTGTTGCTTTTCCCTCTCAATCTTCGCATTGTTATAAAAACTTACCGTCCTTCCTTTGTGCTAGATTCCGTAATGTATAGCTCCACAAAATAATATTAAAACTTAGCTTTGTTACCCATTATCACATTTGACATTTTATTGTTACCAACACTATTGGTAATTTATTAATGATGTATCTTTGACCATGAATGTATGACTTTTATATTTAAGAATATTTTCCATAATATGTGATGTTAAATATTAAGTAATTCATAGTTTGGTAATAAAACAGAAATATGTAGTTAGTCTTAGTATGGTCCTAATATGTTGAGCCTCGGTGTAACCTAATGTAAATAGTATAACTTTAAACACTTATGTAATAAGGACAATAAAGACTGTTATGGGTATATATACGAGGAATTTCATTTAAACCATGTCACTAACTTAACTATACAACTTTTATTGCTTGTGATATTTACAACAATTATTATTAGTGTTATACTACACATGAGATCCCATTTGGTTAGGCCATGCGGACCCACAGTGCTATTTGTACCATCAGTGGTACTTTTGTTACCTCATACATAATTGGCAAATGTCAATGTGGGCATGCCATTAAAAAAAAAATAAATATCTTTCTCCTTGATAATAATTAAAGTCAATCAACACTGTCGTTGGTATTTTTATCAATCAAATTAAACAAAAAATTTGGCTTCTTTGACAAACAAAAAATGATTAGGATTAAATTTGGTTTGGGAATATTACTTAAAGAACAATTAAGTAAAGAATAAAACACTATTGTTTTCAGACGGCTCCTTTGCAGAATGTCCCCTGGTCGCAAAATACCCCTTCCACATAATAGCCCTTTCGCACAAAATCACTTTCGCAGAATGTACCCTTTTATGAACAAAGTATATCACTTATGCCTAATTCATTTCGTTTGAAATTTTCTACGAAAATATAAAAATGAAAGACCAATACGTATAGTAGGACTTTTGCGGAAGGGACGTTTTGCGGAAGGGGCATTTTGCGAAAGGGACGTTTTGAGAAATGGGCGTTTTGTAAAAGGGAATTAGGGACATTTTGCGAAGGAACGTTTCAGACCAGTTATTGGGGTTTCTTAACTATTCTTCTCCGCCGTTTAACGAATATTCTAACGTCAGGGACATCGTCGCTGTTCTGGGTCTCCATCGCTTCACTAGTGGATGACTGATCGGTCGCGATGCTGTCGGCGTTTTGACTTACACTAATGTGAGCTTGAACTGTCGTTGGAGCGACTTGGCTAACTAGTGTTACTTGTTGCAGCCCCTTATGCGGTGTTGACGTGGCTAGAGCTTTCATCACGCCTTCCGCTTTACATGGGACGGATTTAACGTTCTTCAATTGGTCAAGAAGTCCTTCTGGATTCCTGATGCTTTCGATTTCGCCAATGTTTTGGATGGGGCTTCTATTGGAGAAATAGCAGAAAGGCTTCCTGATACAGGCACATCTACTGTAAGTTTCGGAATACCCGATTTTTGTATTTTAGGATCGGACATTGTCTTTTTTGAATTTACAGCCAACAAATTCGGATTATCACTTTCTTTTGTCTTTTTCTTACTATCAGTGACAATTTTATTATTATTATTTATTTTTTTCATCTCAACTGTGTCCGTTTTGTTGTCTGTAGGTTGATTGGTAGTATCTGAGGATGGAATCAAACTTGGTAAACTTATTTTTGCCTTCACTACATCAGAGACTTTCAAATCCACACCATCTTGAGCATTTTCACATATCGGAACATATTTGGGTGACTCTTGAGGCAGGGACTTCAGATTCATTATCCCTAAGTCTTCTGGAGTAATTAAACTATTGCTCTCACCAAATAATTCTGTGAATTTAGTCTTAATCTCTTTAATATCCTTTTTCTCCTTTTTTGGTTTTGACTTCTTCTCAGAAATTGGTTCAACTTTAATATTTTTCTCAGTATCTTGGCTTTTATCATTTTTTTTCTTAGCTTTTTGCTTTTTATTTTCTGGTTGCTTTTTATCCGATCTAGTTTTAGCACCATTTGTTTCGGAAGTTACATGGTCATCTTGATCTGCACTTTTAATCAAATCAATTGATAACTCTCTAGGTGAATTATTGCATGGAAGCATATTTCCAATATCAGTGCCCTCAGTTACATCTTTAGTGGCAATGTATACGTTGTCACTGGTTTCATCACTCAACTCCAAATCACCCTCAATTATTTGTTTGGCAGCTGCAACAGCTTCAGTCTGTAGTTTTTCCACATGCAATGAATTTTCACACTTTATATTATCAATAATATTCGCCGTCTCGTGACAGGCTATGGCGTCCCCTATTTCAGATACTTTAGTGGTATCTAATAAAAAATCAGGCCTAATAACTTCCTTTTGCATATTAGCATTTCTATTTCACATAATTCATACTTGTCACTTATCTTTGGAATCCTATAACTGGATTTAGAATAATTTTTTTTGGGCAAGTCTTTATTTGAAATAAGTATCTCCGTATTGCTTTCAGCAAATGGTTTACCATGTACGCCTGAACTAGTACAGTCTTGGTCGCCAACTTTGATATTTTTTCCTGAATCTTCCTCAATATGTGATATTTCTCCAGACTCTACCGACATATTTGAAAATGGATTTTCAATATCCATGTAGATATCTTTAACTATTTCTTCACTGCACTCAGATGGTCTTATGGTCAGAGGTTTTGGTAATTCCATTGGTTTTAGTCCCCATGTAGTAGAATCAATCTTTCTTAAATCTACATCTCTACCAGAAACTGTAGATAATAACACATTATTATTCATTTTTATGAATTTATATTTCTTACTTGAGGCTCTGGGATCTTCAAGGGGCACTGATGCTGTACTCATTATTTCTGTAAACAAATACAGCGTTTTATTGTTTTTTGCAAGAAAAGTAAGACTTTTTATTTCTTCTTTAACCTAGCGCAGTTCACTGCTGGACATAGGTCTTCCCTATTTTGCGCCAGATATCCCGGTGCTCCACCTTTCTCATCCAGCCTCCACCAGCGTAACTCTAACCTCTAACCTTTCGCAAGTCGTAGGTCCATAGGGCCGGAGGGCGTCCTACGCTACGCTTGCCAAGACGCGGTCTCCACTCCAGAACTAATCTACTCCAACGGCCATCGGTTCTGCGATATACGTGACCAGCCCACTGCCACTTCAACTTGCTGATCCGGCGGGCAATGTCAGTTACTTTAGTTCTCCTACGGATTAAATCATTTCTGATCTTATAACTAAGAGAGACCCCGAGCATAGCTCGCTCCATTACGAGTTGAGTGACTTTGAACTTGTTAACCAATCCCGCAGTCAATGTCCATGTCTCAGCTGCGTATGTTAGCACGGGTAGGACGCATTGCTCAAAGACTTTTGTCTTTAAGCATTAGGGAATTGTTGACGTTGACTAATGCCGCCCAGCCCAACTGAATCTTCCCTACTAGCCTCCCTCTCAAATTTATGCCGGCCAAGTTGGATGGTTTGCCCTAGGTAGACATATTCCTGAACAACCACAAGAAGGACGCCATTGATGCATATCGGTTGTGGCATGACCACATTGAACATGACTATCGTCTTGTCCAAATTCATGCCAAGCCAAAATCGTCAGGCAGATTAATTCAGGCTGTTCAGCATTTCAAGCAAGCAAGCAAGCTCCAATGACTCTGACACGATGACAATTTTTATTTATGGAATAATGATATTATTTATTTTTTAATATTTTAGCAACTAGCTGTGCCCGCCCGTGTGTGCTGGTGTTACCCGCACTATATGATATTCTCTCGCAGTAAATCGTAGCCTATGTGTTTATGCAGGGTGTCAGCTAACTTCATACCAATTTTTCGTTAAGTAACGTGCAGCTCGCGCGAGTTAGCAGCGCGCCACGCTTTAACACATTACTTTATTTTTCAAAAATGTAAAATTTCCGTAAAAAAAGCAGTCTAAGTTTTATCTTAATGCATCAGCTACCTGCCATTTCAGAGATTCCAAGGAACAAAGAGACAACAAAATTAAAAGGCATCTTTTGGTTTATGCTTCGTATATAAATTCATATGCATGTAGTAAAATATGGTTATTTCAATATTACAAACAGACACTCCAATTTGCCTAATATGTATTAATTAAAGACAGAACATACCTCTAATGGGCTCTGAAGAAACTAAATTTTCCCCATATTAAAATCAGGCGACTGGCAAGATGTGTACTGTGGCATCTCATCCATAAGGTCAGCAACGGCTTTTTCTATTGGAGCTTGATCAATAGTTCTCCTTTCCTCCTCAGTATATTTATGACTTGAATCGACACGCTGCTTCTTACTAACAGGTTCATCATAATGATCACCTGTCCATTTGTGTTTGGAGGAGTACTTATCTTGACGGTGGTCACGCGCAGAATAATTGTAACTTTCTCTTTCATTTTTCTGTCGAGTTTCCCGGTTTCTCTGGTTGTAACGACCATATTTATCGAAGGGTGGGCTTTCCAATACTCTGTGCCCATTGTGTTCCTGTCTATGGAAATATTCTTCAGGCCTTGATATCCTGCACATTCTTTCGGGACTCAAATACCTTCTGTGTCTTTGTACATTGTCATATCTATCCCTACTTTTGTATTTATCATATCCATATTTTTCAGTTCTATTTCTATAATAAGCATCTCTTTCATACCCTGAGAATTTGTCATCAACATTGAAATCTAGTCTTTATTCTTATCATCTCTCGTCTCCGTCCAATACCTATCTTTATACCCTTTATCTGCTATTTGCCTTATATCTTTATCTCTAGTGGAGTAAATCTTTTGGTTTGTTTCATTTCTATAGTCATCATTGTCCTCTTCATCTGAACTGAATTTAGCTTGTGACCTTTAAAGGAGAAATACCAAATTTTCATTATTAATGTAACAATAGAATCAAGCTTAACATTTATAAAGCAAAATCCTACATAACTAAAATAACCACTATACACTTGTAAAGCTACTAAATATACAAGACAATAATACGAATAAAAATTGAATTAATTAATTTTAATTATGGAATAACCACTATAAGGCCGGTAGCGCGTTCTTTACCCTATGGTATTGTTTGCCTACTATCCAAGAAATATATATAGGACCAACGATGTCCCTCTGACATCGTGCCCGGCGGCCTCTTACAGCTGCACAGAGCAGGATCTATGATATGTCGAATAATGATGTCACTGATGTTTTCTAAGTCACTAAAATTTGCATGTTATCTCAACACATTCAGCAAGGACCAAGGATTGTAATACTGTTCACAATATATTGGTTCACAGCTGATTTATAACACGCTTATACGCTTATATTAGCTTCCTTGTAATTCAAAAAGACATCTGTTTGTTGAATTAAAAAGGATGGAGAATGGTGAACATTATTTAGACTAGCTTGTTACCCGCGGTAAAAGATATTTTCCGCAGCATAGCTCTTACCCCATAATTACCAAATTTTATTAAAATCTCTTCAAACCGTTTATACATAAAGAGTAACAAATTCACTCACAAAACATTCTCCTTATCATATTAGTATAAATAAACAAATAATGAAAAAGAATACTGTAATTGTAAGACATACATTTGAGAAGGCATAGACTTGCGTCGGTTCCTAATACTGAGTGCTTTGTTTCCCTGATGTTCTTATGTCCTTTTTGTTGTATTTCTTGTACTGCTGGTCCTTTCACTCGATACCCGGCTACCTACTTTGTGTCGGTTAATTTTAATAATCTTGCACCAATGTCTGGTTTCGAACTGGCATCAGTGTCACTGAAGAAAATCGACATTCCTCCATTCTAAAACAAAAGAATGATATAACAGATTGATTTAATGCTGAAAATTGGAGGCATATTTTAATAATGTTTAAATGGTTTATAAGTAAGGATGCATACCGTCCCAAGTCTTTCCTAGCTGTAATACTCTCAGTGGGTGAGTCTGTAGGTATTTAGTATTATTGTTCTCATTATTTGGTCCTTTTTCAACTGGCTTTATGTTTCTGCCTCATACGCCATTATTTTGTTGTTTTGTTTTGTAATACCTTCAGTACATTGTATCTTTCTGGAAAAAATATAGCTTATGAACTAAAGAGCAATTACATTAATGCTAAATAAATGAATGTGAACAATTCCTGACTGACTTTAAATGCATATTCCCAAATTATTCTTTTACAGTGCCACCAAACAACAAGTTTATATAATAAATAAAAATAAATACCACTGACATATACACAGCGCCATCTAGCCCCAAGTTAAGTGTGAAGCCTGTATTAAGGGTACTAAACAACAGATGAACATACACACTTTTTTTGTAAATACATACAAATTATACATAGAAATCACCCAGACCATAAGAAACAGGCACACAAATATTTGTACTGCCCGGCGATCGAACTCGGTACCCTTGGTATATCAGACGACGTCTCAACTGCAACACCAAATGGGTCGTAAATTAAGAGTTTCTATTTTTAAGTTAAATACAGAAACATTCATGAACAATCAATCATAAAAGGTGATTAAATTTCAAAGACTCGAAACATATCAGCATTGCCAGAGGCGAATAAGACGTAGGCGACGTGGGCCGCCACCCACGGCCTCGCGTTCCAAGGGGCCTTGTGGCTGAAAGGCCCTCCAATGCAAATACAGATATAATTACTTGTCTAGTCTAGCAATGAATAATAAAAAAAAACCGGCTAGCAAGTATCTGGCAATACTAGTCTACCACATTGATGGGTAATTATTTAACTTTAAAAAACAATTTTCATGGGTTGAGTGCCAATGCTGAAGAACTGCTGGCATTCATTGCAATCAACAAACTAGATGTAGTACTCATTTCAGAAACCCACTTAACATCTGCAAGATCTGTAAAAATTAATGGCTTTTCTATATACTCTGCTCCACATCCTAGAAAAGTCCGATCAAAAAGTCCATCTTGAATGGTCCGAATATCAGACCGACTACCTGCAAGCGGCAACTGTTCGTGACCAGGATCGATTTGGTTGCATCACCCTCGCCGCTGTCTACTATCCCCCGAAACACAAAGTTACTGACATTATGTTTTCGGATTACTTTCAAACTTTGGGTAGTCGATTCATTTCGGGTGGAGATTGGAACGCCAAGTACTTGTTCTGGGGTTCACACACGACTGTGACAAGAGGCCGTGCATTAAATTGCTGCATCGACATCAATAAATTACAAATACATTCCACAGGCCAGCCCACATATTGACCCACTGACCACAACAAGATTCCTGATCTCCTAGACTTTTTCATTACAAGGGGAATGGTGACTCATTTACTTCAATAGAACCAAGTTTCGATGGCTCTTCCGACCATACCCCTGTCATCTTAAATATAAGTTCATGTCTACTCACAAAGGAAAGACAAGAGTCACTATATAATAATGATACCGATTGGTATAGCTTTCGATCATACCTAGAAGAAAATATTGATCTCTGCGTACCACTCCAGTCCACAGAGGATATTGATGACGCTTGCATTAAATTCACCAACTTGATACAAGCGGCTGCCTGGAAGAATACGCCTTCCAACAATGGATCTCCAAAAAAAATGACTACACCTGGCGAAGTTCATCGATTTATTCGGTCCCTGGACAATAACAAATCCCTGGTTTGACCTTATCACTCCCAGAATTATTAAAGAACTTCCTCGTAAGGGCATCGTTTTCTTACTAAATTATTCAATGCCGTATTTAGGCTGTCATTTTTTCCGTCAATTTGGAAGGTATCTCAAATCATAATGATTCACAAATGAGCAAACCCCCGCAGGAAGTCTCATCTTACAGACCAATTAGTCTAAGTCCACTGTTATCCAAACTTTGGAAAAATATTTCTTGTTCGCCTGGAAACACTAATAGATGACGGCGATTTGATTCCTCATTACCAGTTTGGTTTCCGGAAACATTCACAGAGTCTGCCAACAATTAGACAATGCTTCGAAAGGAAAGAATACTGCTCGGCAGCCTTTTTAGACATTCAACAAGCCTTTGATAGAGTCTGGCATAGAGGGCTTCTATGCAAGATAAAAACTTTGCTCCCACACTCAATCTTTACCATCATTGAGTCGTACCTGTCTGGGCGAAAGTTTCAGGTTAAGTACGGTGCTGCACTCTCATCTTTTTACCCTTGTCTTGCGGGAGTCCCCCAGGGTTCTGTGCTCAGCCCTGTACTATACAATATATTTACATCCGATCTTCCAACAAGAAGTGATGTCACTGTGGCCACATACGCGGACGACACTGCTTTCCTATGCTGCAACAATGATCCTGAACGAAGCAAGCAAGTGTCTTCAACTTCAACTTAACTCCACCCAAAATTGGCTTTCTAAGTGGAGGATTAAGGCAAGCGCGCAGAAGTCACAACACATCACTTTCACTTTACGAAAAAAACTGCCCTGAGGTGGGGATGGGACTAGATACCTCATACGGACTGCGTGCGTCAAATACCTCAGTTTTCGATTAGACAGACGCCTCACATGGAAAGATCACATTAAAGCAAAGAGGGACGAAGTAAACCTTCGCTTCAAGAATCTTCATTGGCTTTTAGGCCGTAACTCGGTGATCTCATTAGACAACAAGCTTCTTATCTACAATGCTGTCCTCAAACCTATATGGACTTATGGAATTGCACTTTGGGGCTCTGCAAGTAAATCTAATATAATGTGCCTACAGAGAGTCCAACAGCACGGTACAGCTAGAACGGTTGAGGAGAGATTGACAGATTCCGTAAAACATAAAGAGCGCCTTATTGCTCATCCCAACCCCTTGGCCCAAAACCTATTAGATGAGTCACGGAGTGTATTTCGCTTGTGGAGGAACCATAATATTCTTCCAATCTAGGAGCTGCATTGGCACTGGTCAATAGCAGTTGAAAAGTTAATATATCCCTCACCATATCCGCTTATGGTTAAGGCTGATTGCAGATAATAATTAAAAAAATAATTATAATAGTAATTACAATGACATTTTTTGCATTTTATGAAAAAAAATATTATCGATTTTCTTCCAATGAAATCTTTTCTTTTGTATCATCCATTAGGGGGACTTGCAAAATATATCTTGCCCACATTAGATTAATTATTATTAATTTTATGAGTTCATTGTTACAAACATAATTACAAAGGACCTGTTAACATTCGATTTAAACTTTTTCTTTCTTTATTTTCCATGACTTTTCCTTTCTAGCACAATTTCCAAAAACAAGACACCTTTTAAGATGATAGTAAAAATCAACACGAGCTGAATTAAAAGTTATTTAATTAAATTGGTTGACTTTAGCAAATTAACTATAATGCAGTACCAACCTCTGGTATGCCACAATAATGATCTCGGTCAGACACTATTGTTTATAGACTAACTGGCTTCACACAGATTAAGTTGATTTATTAAAGATATTGCAACAACTGAAAGATAGAAATTATGCTGGCACCTAAAATACTTACTTTTCATTAAAGTCATTTATTATCTTCATCTTGCGCTCCATTTCAAGTTTGGCAGTCTTTAATAAAGAAGAATAATTCATTTCCAATTTCTTGAAATCAGAAGTTACTTTATCAAAATCCTGTAAAATATTCTAAAATATCAATGCACATCCATTCAGTCACTAACACATGTTTACAGCATAAACAAGTATGTATAAAACTGTGTGTTTATTACGACGTTGAATAACGTCCCTAAGAAAATATATTTTACATTGAAGAAACGGCATGATATAAATTCCCAAATCAGCAAATTTGTAACGTCAGAATTCACTTACTTTTTGTAATTTATCAATAGCTTTGCTATACTCCTCAAGTTTGCTCTTTAATTCCTTATTCTCCTTTCTCAACTGAAATAATGGAACAATAATATTAAATATAAACTTTTTAATGTGTAATGCAAAATAATCTGACAAAATATTTGGCGCTAAAACTACGTTGCCTACCTCTTCTACTACTTTGTGATCTTCATAGTTCTCCAGATTATCGTATAAGTCCTCCATATTTGTAACTTACTCTTAAAGCAATATGTATTATTTTAAATGCAGGTTTCAATCATTACCAGCCGATGTTTTATTGTATTTGTGGACTACCTATCTAAAAGTTGAATGATATACTCGGACCGTCCACAGTTACTTTACCCACAATTTCAACTCTTGACAAGTGACAGGCGTCATCGTATATTTTGTGATGGTATTACGAGTTCCGGTTGTCTTGTTCCGGTTGTTTAGACCCACAAATCTCCGCCGGACTTCTTTCATGACTTAATTATTTTTAGGAACTGAAATCTCCGTTGCTGTAATGTAAATTATTAAAGTTTTTAATAAAAGATTTCGAAAATAAAACACATTTAAGTATCAACATAGTATCAAAGACAAATGTTTTTTTTTAAGTACGAGAATCGTAACTCTTCTTTCATTGGTCACTTTCATTCGTTCATTAATTCTATGGTTCATTATGCTACCCTCCCCGTCCTTCCTTCCTCCGCTCCCCACTCTGGGCCCACACAACACGATCTCAGTCGAGTTCAGTCGTGTAGATTCCGTTCCAATTCATTCACTGCTACTTAGCAGCATATCTCTTTAGTTCGCTCACTTGAAAATAATTTTTCTAGTTTATCAATGGTTTTTTTAGGTTTTAGTTATAAAATTTCATATTTCTTTATTGTTAATTGATAGTGAACAGAACAATGTTTATGTGTAACAATTCGCTTATTTGCATGGTATCTATGCATTAGTGCAACAGGCGACTGTATGTTGTAAGCACCCGTGTAAACAGGAGAACATTTTGATTACAAGATGCCCACGGACTCGGAGTGTGACTGCGATTTGGTGTCGAAAGAGTGGCTTCTGGGGAAAGTTGCGCTCTGACGAAAGGGATATGATACTGATAGATTGTCGCGGGTCAAACGATTACTCCGTCTCTCACATACGATCTGCAGTAAATTTTTCCATACCAAGTATAATGCTGCGACGGTTAGCGGCTGGAAAAATCGAGCTGTCATCTACAGTGCAATGTAAAGAGTTAAAGGCCAGGATTGCACATTGTCGCACAAAAGGAATATTTGTATTGTATGGAGATGACACCTCAAAGGATCCAGATTCTGTTCATGGTATCTTGCTGAAGAGGCTCAAGCAAGATGGCGTGCAAGTTGTATGCTTAGAAGGTGAGCTTTAATATTTTTAGAAATTTGAGTGCCTTGAACTCTTTGCACATATATTGCTTGTTTGTTTTCTACACTATTTTGCTGTGCTAAAGATTTAATTGTATATTACAATATGTACCTCTCTTATGTTTTCTTAAAAGGACATAAATATACTATACTTAAAATAGAGTTATTTCATAAGTTTCATATTTTATATTAAGCATCTTTACTATATTATACAGAGGGACAGACAGTAAATAAATACATTTTGAAGAGCACTTCATGCTTTGGTCATTAATATAATATTTTTACATGTTCCTTTCCATTTGTGTGGTTTGATTTGTAGCACTTGTTTTGGTGTTTTACACATTTAGTAAGTGCCATTCTGATTTAGATGTATAGCATTGAAGCATACATGGGAAAATACTCAGTACCATTATGTTATATTGGTTTGAGTACTCATTCTGATTTGCTCAGGGTATGGCAATGAATTTGCTATTTATTATATACGAGCGATCTGCTCCAGCTTCATATGAGTGCAATGTTTATACTGAATACACTACAGAAAACTGTAAATGTTGTATTCCCGCCCGTCTGGCCGGTACCGCCGCAAACACTACGTCCTGCAAGTTTTAAATCTGTAATATCTTTGAAAATATTAATTCAAATCATATGCTGTAAAGAGCCATATAGTCTATATTAAATCAGCAATGTATTTAGGTATTAAATTGTTATTACACATATAAACCTTCCTATTGAATCACTATCCATTAAAAAAATGCATCAAAATCCGTTGCATAGTTTTATGATTTAAGCGCACATAGGGACAGAAAAAGGGACTTTATTTTATACTCTGTATTGATATATATACACATGTTATTTACATAAGTATATTTTGTATTATAAATTAGTTATCAAATGATACATTTTTATTTACTGTCACACTTGAATAACTGGCTGGTGAAGCAGTCAACTAATATCTATATATGAGCTAAATATCTGATTTCATTCCTTAGGTCCGTAGGTAATTGACCATCTTGCACAATACAAATATATTACTTAATTAATACAAAATAAATTAAAGTAAAAGCTAGGTAAACTTATCTACTTTAGTACTTAAGTATAATTAATTATAAAACCAATTAGGTATGATACTAGGATGTTAGTTGAGACTAAACTGACTACATTAGGCCTGTGTCACCTGTGTGATAGGTTACTGCTCAATAGCATTTGACCTGCATTTAGGTCGCTAAGATTGGATAATACGCCTGTCTGGCAAATTACAATGATGGTATGGGTAGATTGGCTGGATTTTGAAACATCTAATGCTTATTCACTTATTACACAAAATTCTTACATTGCAGTGTGCAGGCCTTTTTAGCCATGATAAAATTACCTTTGCTGTGGAAGTTGGGAAAAAATTTTGCCTTTTTAACATCAATAACATCAATTCATCTTGCTATTTGGCAAGGCCGGGTACCTGTCATTTTTTTTATGTTGTTTAGGCAGGACTAAAGTCTTGCAAGTAAGAGTTTTTCTATTGTATTTCTTACCAATTCAGATTCAGATCATTTGTTTCATATTCAGTATTTTTTAAATATGACAAAATTTTCTGTTGAAATTTATAACACTCTCGTCTTTGTCATTCATTATGCCATATGTAGAAATGAAGTAAAAATACACGCCAACAGGTGTAATTAATTATAATATCCATTTTAATATCAACATAAATTCGACTGAGCTACGATAAAAACACTCAAAACAATCGTCGTGCTTCCCACGTACCTACCTAGCTACTATTTATACATAACAATATCATTCATTCAACCAACTAGTAGGTAGGTATATTACCTAAGCAACAAGAACACGTAATTCTAGTCGTGAAGCAGTCATTTCGTAATGGTTCATTGACAAAAAATGAATCCACTACTCAAGTCACTTTCAAAATGACAACAGCGCGTATTGTCTTGCCTTGATGTTTTCGTGAATTATAAACTTATTATAAAAGAAAATACGACTGAGTAGGCGAAATATTAAAAATAAGCATGTTATTTAATTATGTATTTTCTTATCATTTATTAAGATAAGAATGGTAACATGATAAAAACAGTGATGGTTAGTCCCTAAAATTAATATTACGCCACCGACTGTTAAGTAAACAAGCATTTAACTTCGTCTTAGCGAACATAACGGTTGCTTAAGGCTAATTTGCTATTTCTGTATCAAATGAAAACATTCCATTTTCAGCATTATAGAACAGGAAAATGTTTTACTTACGTAGTTAATAGGTTAGTGGATTCGCGGGAAAATTATACTAATTTCCTATACAGCTAAACAATCTGGACGCGTAGTTATACAATGTATAAATTCCAAAATTTTTGTGTCGCTCACAGAATTTATTAAACATATTGCAATATTCCCTAAATCTATACATGTTACTGTAAATGCGCGAACTACGGTAAATCCTAAGATTTTCCAATAAAATTTAAAATTTGCCAATTATGTTTGTGAGTGTGTATGTTTGTTACTTCATTAAGTCTAAAGCGATTTTAATAAAATTTGGTGCGGAGTTGTCTGCATTTTAGATACATAGGCTATGTTTTACTGCGGAAAATATATCGCGTGTAACACCGCGGGGCACAGCTAGTTATTCTTAAAGTAATCCGAAATAGATTGCATAATCATGGGATAATATTATTTCCAAGATATAATTCCTAAGTCTGCTGTAGTTTCATCCGTACCTCACTAAAGATAGAGTTCTATTCAATATTACGTAACGACTACCTGAATACTACACGAAAATTTATAATACATCTTTGCAAGCATAATGAACATAATATTATTAAGGATCATCTATATGTAATGTCGGGTAACACTAATTATGTGAACCAGAATTATTAAATTTTCAAGACGTAAAATAGTATTGAATATTGTGCTGTATGGTACAAACTGATAAGAGATTTATCTCCATTCACGCTTATCAATCGAGGATGTTTACATGATTCGGCATATGAAAATTAAGACTGATGCCATTCATTACATTCTGATTAGGCGTTATTGTAGTTTGTAGATTAGTTTGTTATCATCTGTCTACAACGTCCCACTGCAGGGCATAGGCCGACGACTTAATGTGTCTAGTGCCGAGTGTGCCGACGCACAAAGACAAGAATATTTTTTTTACGCTAACCTATCCAACATTACCATTGAGATAGTTGCGGCACGTCACCGAGCCATCGTATTTGTACATACATATAGGTTAGATAGGTTATATGCAGTGGCGTGCACTTCATATATGCAAATAAGCAGTGATACCCTGTGCGTCCAGACAACCGGAAAATCGCCATCATATTAACACATTATTCGCCCATTTTCCTCTACAGATTTGTAACCATAAAATATTATTTATTGTTTTCGCGATTAGTGTCACTCACTTTGCATACCCTACTCATAATCTTTGTGCACGCCACTGGTTATATGTATAGCAGTTATTATTGAAATCATGGCAGTGGCGGGGCATGAAGCACGCCGGAGGTCGAGGCATCCGCCCCACCAAACGTGGGAGAGGAAGTCGGCTACTTATTGTGCTCCTCGGCGAGACGAGACGACGCTGATTACGATCGCCGACAAGCCACTTTGTTGTTCCAACTATGCGTTATTTTATGGCCTGTTAAACGCGCATATTTGCCATTCATTTATAGCGACAACCAAAATTGTACCGTGATGTTATTTTATGCTAGCTAAAATATAAAAGATAGCTTTAACTTATATGTAGATTCAGAACGTCAGTTTATGTAAAAAACTGAAGATGTAATTTTTTATCCATCTATTTTGAAATTTAACAACGTTTAGGTACATTATTTTAACATTTTAACGTAGATAATGTCCTTTCACAAGTAAGTAACCATATTAGTTCTATGCGTGTCTTAACACCTACAGAGCATTGAAATGAATGCACAAAATTACAGAAACGTGAACACAATCACAACAATAACCAGACAGCTCGAAACGGATACGGAAAATGTAAACATCGTCAGTGGCAGTAAAAGAAACCAGGAGCGTGTTATATTATTCCTGGTTAATATATAAACGAAATGATCAAAAGAGGGCCGGATGCGAATGAATACTGCTTCGACGTCAGCTCGACGGAAGAGCCTCGCAATTTTATAAATAAAACAACATGTTCCCGTGTCCTGTCTGGCTATACCACAAAGTGGTAGATACAGCAAATAATGGTACCCACTTAATCAAGCATAGATAAATTTGTCAAGACGTATCAATCATTTAAAACACAATTTGAAGAGATGTTCCAGACATGGTATCATCATCATCATGAGCTCATTATACGTCCCCACCAAGGGGCACGAGCCTACCCGAATCTTTTCGTAGGCGTGCGTAGGTTTCCTCACAATGTTTTCTTTCATCGTAAGACCGTCGGAAAAATGTATAATTAAACATAAAATTAAACATATAATTACGAATATTCGAATATAGATTGGTGCGGTGCGGGATTTGGACTTGCACACTCCAAATCGGGAGGCAATACACACCACTTAGCCATGCGACGACATGACAAATACATGTTAAAATTTATATGTCTCTGGTTAATATTGATGCCAATTAACTAGTGAAAATTTATGCCGTACGTTTGGTATAATATGGTTTATTATAACAGTCGGCGAACAGGCTATTCATAGAGGATGGCTCTGGTCGACCATAAAATTAATGGCACGTGCGTGCGAATAACAGGATGTTATCTGCCTCGCGTTGAATGTAAACTCTTTGGTGTTTAACAATAACGACAAAGGAAATCGTGTGCATCTGGCAGGAGTGGCCGCTTACAGCTAATATATTGTAGTAAAGGAAAACGAAATGCGAAATGGAAGTGAGATCGCATTAAAGTTTAATCGCGCCGGAATTAACCGAACTGTACATAAACAATTGCGTAGGCTTGCGGTTTAGTCATACGGACATACGATCTGATCGCAGATTAATAAATTACTGAACGATTCGCTGCTAAATTAGTAATTTAGTACACCCAAAAGTGTTAGTTTGACATTGACATTTTTTACTCGCTGATGTAACGTCCATGCCGCTGATAACAACAGCTACTCAGTGTATTGTATTCAGATTTTTATTTTATCTTTCGTTGCGCTACGGTGAACCCGGATAAAAAATAGGTTTAGTTACGCTGTGGAGGCATGCAGAGGTCAATTTTATCAAAGCGTGGCGTCCGTGGAAGCAGGTTTTGGTGATGATGTCAGGCTACACAGCACCCGAGCATTGTCAGCCGATAGGTTATCAGCGCGGTATCTTTGTACCGACCACGGAGGATCTCATTAATTATTAACATTAAGCGGATACCTACCTAACTTCATTTAATGTAGCTTTACTGAATTATAATTGAGTCATGTACTTTGTAAAAAGCTTATTTTTGTAACATCTTGAATATATCTCAAGCTTTCAACTTATCGATTCTTAGAAACTGAATGAATTTGAAATCTAATGACGTCAATCCAAATCCCGGAATCCGTTGGGAGAGTTATTTACTTAATGCCGTTTAACACCTCTTTTGTTTTAAATAAAACTAGAAAACTTGATGATGTGCAAAGCGCACGTGGATTACACTTGGTACCTTATTTTCAATATGCGTTATGCGATTATTTTGGAGTAGGCAGACAAACACTACGTTATTTTTTAACTTCTCTCAAACACGGGCTCCTAATCTTTGAGTAGATCATACATAAAATTGCATTGCTCAACACAGGTTGAAGAATGTAATCGATGCTCCTGCAGTTACCTCTCGTCTGCAATTGTGTGTCAGATACCGTTTGCAGGAAATGCATCTCCCTGGCGGCTGGCGTCTTGCCATCATAAGTAATTGATTTCAACAGTGTTATGAATTATGATACTTATTTTTTTTTCCTGGTTGCTGGTTGTTGTACCTAAAACATTGGGTCTATTCATAGACGTATTAAAATATACAACCATGGGTTCATCTATCAATAATACGTTTATTACGACTGACAGCATTAATGTTCTAATTGATGTAGGTTCTGCGCATTGCCAGTAGGGGCCGGTCAGAACCCATGTGCGATCATAAGTCGCCTACCATACACTTTAAATTGGCTCAAATTGTCGCAATAGGCATGATTAAACTCTATTTATAAATCTAAGCTTCCATGACTGTTAACTATTGGCGCCTCCTTCATATTACTTTGAACAGAATGACTTATCGCGTCTTATTATTCGTTAGATTGCTGGACATTTGATACTAGCATGCTGTTTAACGCTGCAAGTATTTACGGGTATCGGCTAATGAAAGCCGGGCAAGGCTGTTTATAATCGGTGCGCCAATGAAGGACACGGGACGGGCCTCAGACCGCACCTGCCCCACGCCGCCGCCCCCCCCCGCCCGGGAAACCTAGCTCGCATAACACAACCGATTACCTATTCAAAAACGTACAGTTTACTTAAAATATACGATCTTAACCTTGAGATGAGTATCGATCGGCATTTTCCACAGCTGTATTGTATATGGCGTGAACGTGTTTTTGTATGTGCTGCGTATGGCAGTGCGTGGGCGGCATGTACGGTCGAAATGGCGAAACGATCGCGTACATTATGTGGGTGTAATGTGCTGAAGGATTTGACGCGGCGTGGGGCGGGCCTGGAGTCCTTGTGGTGGAGGACACGGGGTGAGCGCGGGCGGGCGGGGCGCGGCGGGTTCATTGAGTGCGGCGGATGAATGGGCCGTGGTGAGTCACCGGATCGATGCCGCCCCGCGGCTGCGTGCTGACGCCGCCGCCTCATGTTTTTGTTACGTACTTAGATATAAATGCGTCAAAATTGATGATCGCTCGAGCTGTATAATGGGTGAGGGTAACTGTATGGTGTTTACAAGTTAAAACACTCGAGAAATATGGTTGCCTTGCTTTTGTCCGAAGTTGAATACAAACCATAAATATTGAGCTGAACGATGAGACAACTAGCGAAATTCTGAATACCTAACGTTGTCACAAGTCAGCATCCACACTTTGTTCCCTTTTGAGGAACCTCTGGCATTGTTTTATAGGCAAAAATCACCATTTTTAAAAAATAAGAACTGGTTTGATTAGAGTCAAAGCACTCTTCACGGCCACGGCAAAGCATGAAGGCTTGGAAAATTGCAGGAGCAAAATTCAAGCTTGGACCACTTCCCGACTTCCCTCTTATTTTGAGCTTTAAAGCCTACATGTTTAGTAGTAGACTGCGATAGGCAGAAACAGACCATCAAATGTGTCATGTCCCCTATTTTTAATCAAAGTTCATCTTTTAACCTTAACAACCATTCAAATAGATACAAATAGTTGTTAATGCAACCTCGCAGTAGTATGATAGACTTAACGAGAGCGGCATTAGCATGGTCACAATGGCGCGGTCCGACGGGGACGTGCCGTCGGAAACGGCTGAGCGACGGAAGTGACGCAGTTGTTGCGAGCGAATCCCTGCCCACGGTTTAGCTTTAGGCCCATTGTAGACTGTCGCAAGCAGCGATGTCACTAGTCAAATGAGATGTGTACTGGGTTCCAAAATAAATCTGATACACATATCGAAGTCTTTACTATTTAAACACGAAAAAATACAGGGTGAACTCGGGAACATCGGCAATTTTTAAAAATAAGAATGTACTAGTGATTTAAAGTAAATCCCCCAAATCTTTTGATACAAAAATATTTTTTTTAAACTTTCATAATCATGTGAAACACTTTGCTATTGATCCTATTCAACCTATTGCAGTTCACTGCTGGACAAATGAGTAGGTCTCCCTCATTTTGCGCCAGATATCCCGGTCCTCCGTTTTTCTCATCCAGCCTCCACCAGCGACCTTTCGCAAGTTGTCGGTCCATCGGACCGGAGGGCGTCCCACGCGTTTGATCAAATAATACATATTATATAAAAAAATTACAACTTAAATAATATTTTTCAATTAAATAGTAAATTATCTATACTATATAATATAAGTACAATAATAGGTCGAATGGATGCCAATGATTCAAAATTCACCCAGTATATAAAACTCTTCTTTTCCACAACGCCATTGTTCCTGCGACAAACGTAAACACGAAACTGCCACTTGGTTACGGATCAATTTGATATCACTAATAACATCATATCTACCATGACATGTTTGTTATGTCTTGGCATCTGCATAAGGCAAATTCCTATTTAAAAATCTGCGGTTGAAAGCCTAGGTCTATATAAATAGTTAAAAATACACACGTAAACGCTTACTCAAGAGTTTGTTCGAAGCGTACCCAATAGCTGAATGTATGAATTGACTAGTGTCTTATCATAGTTTTATAACTTAATACGTAATTGTGATCGATGACGTTTAACGAGACTCTAATTAACTAAATATACTTTGCTTGCAGAATCCTTTTCTTATTTTCAGACACATGTTAAATAGAATTATTCAGATTACAAGAGAATGAACTATTTTGTTGTGTATTATGTTTGAAATTTTGAAATTACGTTAAATAAATATTACTAGTAAAAGCAACTTAGTTAAACGATCAAAATGAGCTGTAAGTTTTTCTTAATGTAATGACAAAAAAGTAATTGATTGCAATGTCACACTATTCAAGTGTATAGAAGGCGAAAATATAAATAATATGTTTTATGAACAATAAGTATTAAAAATACTTTAACAATAACAATTCAACTCCCTTTTTAAGCTTGTGGTACATAGATATTAGATACTAGGCAATAAATTTAAAACATATATTTTAATGGAATGCCATTTACCCCAAAGCAAAATATGATCTCGCCTTAATAAACCATCGAATGCAAAATAAATAAAGACTTCAAGACTACGTACCTACTTATAAAGTTATTAATATTATTTGTTTCAATTCAATACTCAATGAATTAGGCCAGATTCTGGGTTAGTTTTATTATGCAATGGATGAGGCTGAAACTGGCAGAAAAACGTGATGACCAGGGATGAGAAAAAGGCTTGCTCCCATAAGAGGTTGTTTTTGTTTATAACTTAAGTGTAACATTGGAACGGTTTAAAAAAAACAATGTTTTTTGTGACAATGTCCTTTTTTGTCACTGGCCATAGTGTTTTTTCTGCTAGAATTTTTCTGCCAGTTTCAGCCTCATATGTGATGGTAATTGTATAAACATACTGAGGTCGGCAAGATACAAAATGTCTTTCAGCTACCGAGGACGTGCACCGATCAATGAAAATGAATCAATGGAATAACAGTGAATGAACGTAAACACTTGAAACTACATTAGCACGATACTTGCGACTGTTTACAGACAGTCATTTAACAAATTTATTCGCGGTCACGGTTCGCTACGGACTGTTTGCTTGTGCACCCACCTGCCTTTGCGTAAATAATGTATAATAGACGTCCCGTGAGGTGGAATGGCGGAGATGATACCAGTACGAGTACACTAAGGGTTCCGGATTTGAACTCGCAGTATTAACATATGTGTGTGTATAAAATGTATTTATTTACAAAAGATGATATAATTATGTTTATTCGCAGTTAATTTTTTTTTTGAGTGGGGACTAAATGGCGCAAGTTGGCAAATATTTTCTATATTCTGGTAGAACTTGTTAACCTATTAATTGCCGCAGACGGATAAATCCCACAGACACAATTATTTTTCTATTGTGTCTGGAATCGTAGCGGTTATAAGGTTAAGGTCAATATATAATTATGTATTTTATGGTTGGTAACATATTCGTGAATTAATGTGTTGGTAATTCACAGGTAACTTTGAGGAGTTCCGCCGCGCCCTTCCGAGTGGTGCAGCGAGGCGAGCGCCCATCACGTCCCACATCTGCCACTCATGGGATTACGGTTAGTTATGTTGTATTCTGTTCTGTATTTAAAATTCCCCTTTAATACAAACTTACTAGTGGTGTGCCAACGCGGAAACCAAAATTAGATTCAACCAGAATTAATATTGAATTAATAAATATTCATAAAAAATAAATTCACGTTACTGTTTAAAGTCGAGTTACATAAATCTAGTCAACTACATTAAGGGTATAACATTTTTTTTCCAGTTTATTCCACAGAGAGTTATTGTTTGAAATAGTCATTAGAGTATATAAGCAATAATTTTATAGCACTATCAATACTTATATAGCAGTCTTTTCAAAATAAAATCAAACATCATCATGTTATGATGTTTCTGTACTTTATTGTAGAAATATAAAAAACAAACTATCTCGAATCAGAAATAATTGTTATTGAGTAAAGTTCAAGTTAACCGAACTCGACTTAACTAACCATTAGTCACTCGAGTTGTCCATCACTTACGATATCGGACCCGATAAAAAGTTCAGAATGACCTTACGTAAAGGACGAAATAAAAGCTATATTTGACGTATGAAAGCGTTTTTAATTTGATGCCATTACAATATCAAATTAAAAACGCAAGAAATGCGTCAATGATGTATTCCTTCTCCAAAATTACAGTCGCTAATTAGATTAGCTAGCTAACTTTATTGAAACGCTGTTTTTATAAAACATATCAAAGCACATCTGTATTATTAGTTTTTAAAATGGCTCTGCGTTTCGTGATATAATTTTTTCAGCGAATAAAATTGGTTCTTAGTGTTGTATTGTTACGAAATCTGTGGCAAACGTACATATGAATGAAAGCATAAAAAAACTATTCAAATATTCCAAGTTCAATTGTATGCCTCGCCGTCTGTAGTTGTAAATAAATATGCAAATGAGAAATCTCGCATAACATTATCACCGCACACAATGGGCTATCTGTACCTAACCTATTAATTTTTGAATAGCTATAGAGCGGGTGATGTCATCGGCGACGACCTAGAGAGGTCATTCCGATACGTGTACTCACAGCCATAATGATGGCGACTTGTCATTTCCGGTGGAACATCACTATAATGTGAATTAAATTTATGCGATTTTTCCATCTTTTTCCATTGACTTCAGGTAAACGGGAAGGGGTAGAAAGGTATTGTCATATTTTAATAAATCATAAATTTGTTCATACTGTTACATATTATGAGTATGCATGATTGTTACTTCATTACTTTTAAACGGTGATAAAGTGATTTTAATAAAATTTGGTATGAAGTTACCTGACACTCAGGTTCAACATATAGGCTACTTTTTACTGCGGGAAAATTTGGGATAGGGTACATCTCGTCCCAGTCCAAACAGGGACCAATTACACTCGTTCTGATTTGATAGTTGGCAACTGGGCCCATGTTGATTCGGGTGTTCGGACGATCACTGATTATTATCTCTACCACTGATTATTATCGCTTATCGCTCAGCGTGCCATGGAGCGTGCTATGCTCGGAATATCTCTGGTGGACAGAATCCGTAATGATGTTATCCGACGGAGAAATAAGGTCGTCGACATTGCGCGAAGGATCGGCACTCTGAAGTGGAATTGGGCTGGCCATGTCTCTAGACGATCCGATAGACGGTGGAGCCGGAATGTATTGCAGTGGAGACCTCTTTTGGGCAAGCGTAGTGTGCGACGTCCTGTGGCGCGGTGGTCTGATGACTTCCGAAGGGTTGCCGGCGGAGGATGGATGCGGGCTGCTCAGGATCGGGACGGTTGGCACTCTTTGGGGGAGGCCTATGTTCAGCAGTGGACGAATGTTGGCTGATTGATTGAAATATATAATACCGCGGTAGTACCGAGACAGATAGGGTTAATAAAGAATAAAAAGTAACCATACGTACATTGTTAATTAGATAAATGATCAGTCGGGCTAGTTTACACAAATAAAAATGTCAGCTCTACATTATCAACTACTAACGAGTTATAGAACTGAATAGGCTCCCTGTAGCTGTATTAATTACGTGAACGAGGAAACTCGCGCACGCGTGGGAATCCGATTTCATGCGCGTGAGACGTTTCCCTCAATCACGCGCGCGGAAAAAGCGCGCGAGCGAACGCTGCGCGACTGGATGCCGATAGGCTTTCTCAATGTGGTCTTGTCGATGAGGTGTTTTATATGCCCGTGGACCATGGGAAACTTGCTGCAGGCTGGGTTGGCATCCGATATGTCCAATTTCCGTATGAACAGAAAAAGTTGGCTGGAGCCTAATTAGCTTTATTTCGATCGAATCAAAGGTATGTGTATTTAATATTACCCAGCACTAATCGCTCAGAACGGACATTTCTACATTAAAAATTATATATAGATAATTTTTGTATTATTTTTTCATTGTAAAATCTGCTAAAAGTAAACTTTGCTGTGAATTTGCTTGGTATTTCAGATCTTCGCATAATACTTAAAAGTTATACAGAGCATTCTCTTGTCTCCTGGCTCAGGCAACATATTTTTCTACAAGAAGCTTTTGTCAATTGCAAGCAAGCGTTTTGTTTCTAAATAGTTTCTTTAATTTTGATTTATCTTCGTCGTTTCCTATATGAACAGTTGAATAGCTTCTGCTTCGCAATACAACGCGTTAATCTTCAGATCAAAGCGGATGTTTGAGTACTTAATTTGAGGATGTAGAGACCTTTTTTGACATAATAAAATTAACACGGAAGTTGTGACTCATTGAGGCCACTGATGGCATCGTATTGGCTTTACGTCACATTTATAGATGTTCTGAAAACATACGACAGTTTTATAAAAACATATTAAAATAAATTAATTACAATCGTAGCGTCTGTTTTGTTCACGTGTGGGCAGTCGGTATAAAGAACGAGAATTCGCAGTACTTTAGCTGGAAGGATGAGAGGATGTCGGATGTTTTTCACGCTCGGTTCGCTAGTACATAATGATATAACGTGTTAATCATGTTTTGTTGTATGGCAAATGCCAAACGTTTATGTTAAACATCATGTGTGTGACGCATTGGCTCGCCATTTTATATATAGATCATCATCATCAGCTTATTAACGGGGCACGAGCCTATCCGTGTAGGGTGTATAGGCCTTAGTCGTCCACGCGGGCCCAGTGCGGGTTGGACGACTTCACGCACAACCTTTGAATCTCTTCGCAGGCGACCGCAGGTTTCCTCACGATGTTTACCTTCACCGTAAGAGTGTCGGATAACGTACATATATTTAGAAAATTCGAAAACACATTGGTACTTGGCGGGATTTGAACCTCATTATATTTGTTAATGAAAACATATAAGCAAGATATAAGTTGCTTATTTATTTATAAGAACCTTACTAAAATACAAACCTAACCTTCTAGTCAGCGGGGTATATACTCTTAACTTCACTCTGAGTCATGTTAACAAAGCTATAAAGAATGAACCGCTTCATCAGATACCATTATCATTCGTTACCGCCTCGGTTACCGCTATTAGTAGAGTATTCAAAAACAATGTAAATAAAACATTGTATTTGTATGACGAAGCCATGTAAACATGGCCACTTTGAATTAAAATATGTTTCAAATGTTTTAATTCAAAGTGAACTGTATCTAATTGATATTTTATTTTATACAACTAATATAATTATATTTAGAATGCAATCAATTTAGGTAATCTTGTAAATTGTATGTAAAATGAATTTCTATGGAGTGTCTTCATACTTTAATTTGCGGATATTATCTGCCCGTACTCGTAAGCGGGTCTACGCGGAAAATCATTAGAAAATCTGTAATAGAGAGTGTTTGCCCGTTAATCAAAGAAGCGGCTGAGATTGGACCCATTTCATTGTATTGAATAATACAATCAAATATGCCTTCGCTAATTCGGTATCGGCGAAAATATTGTAAAACATGAATGTAAACGCGCGAACCGCATGCGTGTTAGCTCAAAACAGTGTGTCGGCAATCGGCACGTAAAAACCTTGGTTTAATAAACTCATTGATCATTTGTGAGCGACGTGGATCGTAGTTGGCCAATCGAGAGTTGCATTAGGAGGAGTGTCGGTGAAACCGAGTGGCGACTCAATGGGCTGGCTCCATTCATGCAGGCGCGTTCACTATGCGGCGCGCGGGCCGTGCGTTCGACGCCATTTACTCAATGAACCGTGCTGTGGAGCGTTCATTGCGAATTTATTTACTTTCTGTTCTGTAATATTCAAGACTCTTCAAGGTTGTTTGATACGCGCGACTCTTTTTTTTTCATGAACGACTTAACTGAGCGTTTCTGAATTGCGCACTTCTGATACAACGTATTTTGGATTTATGCGCCTTATCTGGGACGCAATTTAAATTTTCGCCGTTTTCGAAATTGTAATTAAGCGGTTTGTTCGTAATGTGTTTGTTGTTTGTCTATCTTTACAACAGGAAATGGTAATTTGTATGAATAATTGACAGTACAGAATGACGGTAAGTCGTAATTAAATTTAAACGAGACATTAAGTACGGGTATCAGGTTTTTAAATGAATGGGGAAAAGAGGCAAAGAAGAGGTAATGAGCAATATAAAATAATGTTCACAATGGATTACAAAAAAATGTGGAATGAATAAAACAACGAACTTGTACTCTACACGTGTTGCGTATTAAGTAATCCTGGCTAAATATACCTATCTCGAGGCAAAAAAGCAAATAATAAAATTGCTTTTTTATAAATTTAATGAATGAAAATTACAGGTAGGAAAAATACATATTATGATATGTATGCTCATTGACGTTGCTTCTCTGGTAAACCGACAATTCACTATTGTTGTCGTATGATATGTTATTGTTCAATGTTCCACTATTTTGCAAATAGGTATACAATTAAAAACAAACTTTAGTAAAATGTCTAATTTGCGAAGTATAAATGTGGTGCCCAAATAGGATGCGGTGTTCAATTTGGTTAGCCAGTCCTATGTTCCACTACTGAAGGTGGCATTGTTTAACGGATCTCTATTGAGATGCTATCTAAGGTTATAAAAACACATTTTAATTTAAATTAAAGACTGTAACGTAGTAGCATTATGAAGTGGTCGCTCGAAACAAAATTGTTAAACAACATTGTTATGACTAGCTGAACAAAAGATAGTTAAGTAATTTTGTACCCATCTTTTCTAATCGTTAATTACTTTTGCTTATTCAGTGGCCTTAGGTGGGTCGGGAGCGGGGTGCCTCGCCATTAGCCGCCCACTCGCGATATTGTGATGGTTCCCTTTCACGATAACGTATACCAACTATAAATAGCAACGTTCAAATGTATGGTGGAAATGTAAATGGTCGGGAGGGGCGCGGGTGGCGCCCACGGGCCGTTACCATTACACTTGATTGATCAACAGTTTCTATTTTAAACGAGAATCCCATGAACGGTAACCTGGGCCTTCCGAGCGGAGCTCGTGTGGAGCAACGGACAGATATAGTACCATTTCACAATACAGAAACAAACCTTATGTATATACCTTATGTATATATTACCTTAATACATTTGTATTTAGAAGTATTTTTATAATTAATAGACATTTATTTTTGCCGACCTGTGAAGTATGTACAGGCTTTTTAATGCGTAGATAGTAAAACTAAGTAAGGACTGTTTATGCTATCCATTCTGAGAATTTCACAATTCTCTTTTCTATATGACAACTTTTTAGTCTACTGAACCGGCTTCTAAACGTATCCCGCGGTATGAGTTAAGTTGGGCAACTGACCCCGCTGTTACTGAACATTTTTTTCTGAAATTGTATACTTAAGAACAAAACAAAAATGACTATATAAGGATTTATGTCAGCAGTTGACATCATAGTTGTAGTATCCATGGATTTGTAAAACCCACCGTTTTTGTTGTACATTGATATTAAGATAAATCCGAAGTCACCTCTGGCCATCTTTGTGATTGTATATGGATCCTACCTCATTAAATTCGCATTACACGCTGCGGCCGCTAGTTCGCTGTGACATTTTTCATCCATTCCCACATTGCATGCAACGACGCCCAGCTATAAAGGTATAAAACATTTTAAAATATTACCTGTAACGACAAAGGTCAGAGATGATTATCAAACCTTTTGCTAATGAGGGCCCGAATTTATATTTAGCCGTTTCGGCTTACAGAAATCGGTCACGCAAGTTATTTGTTGCCGTGACGTCATACCAGAGTACGTCATTCGAATTAAAATATTTTAACTGATAAGCTTTTACAACTGCCTACACACTACAGTTGCGGCTTATCATTCAAACCTAATAACAATGGAATACGCGTGTATTGAAGTAAGGAACCGTAATTAACTGTTCAAAAGTCATATGCAAATTATGCGAAAAGTCGCTGTTGGAGGCAGGATGAGAAAAGCGGAGGACCGCGATATATGGCGCGGATTGGAGGTTTAGGTATGATCAGTGGACTTCAATCGGTTGAAGAAAAAATGTAAAGTCGGTGGGGAACATAATAAGAAAATCAGAGAACAGGCATACCATAACGAGCTCAAAATACCGGAAAACTATTACTTGCTGCAATTAGAAGAAAGTGAAGAAATTTTGACTTGAAAAATGTGGACTTTATGGTAATTATTTGATGAGGCCACACGAAGGCAATTTGTAACGTGGTTCTTGGTTATCTCAGTCGTCAGTTTAGTAAATAGGTATCAGAGTACATTTTGACTGAATATTTTCCAATAAAATAATACCTTGTTTTGATTGAACCGAATATTATGTACTCATTATTTAGTTATATAACTTGTCAGTGATGAAAACGCAAGGATTTCGTTTGTGTGGGCGCTCATGGTTTAGTGTGGCGTGACGTCAGCGTCACCGACGTCAATCCGTCGGTCGCGTGAGTTCATTCACGAATTTTATCCGACCACGGTCACGGCCGACGACGCCTGTTTCGACCCCTTTATCTTATCGAACACAATCGGGCCTGTTTAATTGGATCGGCCGGCTACTGTTACCCTTTAAGTTTTGGAATGTCGCCCCTTCGTTAGACGTTGATGGACTTCGACGAAATCGCACGATTCCAACGTGTACGAGGGCTGCTTTTTAGTTGTGACGTTTGAAATGAGTCTATACAATTTAATAGATTATTACCATTTATTGTTTTTCAAGGAATCCTCCGCTATACTTTTGCATGCGATCTTTGAAACATTTATTCCACTCCGATGTGGGGGTAGTCAAAATGGCCGATTTGTATGCGTCAACAGCTTCTTCGGGTGAATTGAAACGTTGACTACGAAGACTTTGGTTAATTTGGGGAACGTAAAGAAATCGTTAGGCCTCAAGTCAGGGCTGTAATACTGATAATCTAAAATTTCAACATTTTAGGTGCTCAAAAACATCTTTGTTTGGTGGACGGTGTGCCAGCTTGCATTGTCGTGGTGCAGTACCATATGACGCTTGAATTGGTTTTTTTTCTAAATTGGTGATGATTTGAGGCAAACAAACAGTGGTACACAGTCAGCTGTAACCGTCTTGCGGTTTTTGGATAGTGGTCCCTGAAATGACGACGGATGCCTCTATTTCACGGTATATGACATGACGATCTTTTGGGATTAGATGTCGCAGCGCACGGCTTCGATATTCTTTTTAGTCATAGCGGTTCTTGGACGAACTTCACGTGGCTTGTCACTGAGGCTAGAGTGCCCACGTTGAAATTCTAAGTACTAGCATTTTACAGTCGTAAGACATAGTGCTGCATCACTAAACACAGTAGTCATCTCCTCAAAGTACTGAAGTCGCGATAATCCCCTTTAAAAGTTGTAGAAATTATCGCACGCAAATTTTTCTTAGATATTCCCATTTTTTACTACCAACGTGTCACAATTGAATAGACAATACTGTAAAATCATTCGACGAATCTGAAAACATTTATTTATTTTCGTATTCTAAGTTCAATAAGATGAAAATGGCATAATTATGTTTTTTTTTAATAATCACGGGTCGTAGGCAAACGGCACGACTTATAAGGCAGCCTTTTTTTTTTTTCGAACTGACTACTGCTGTTGGCCGCAGATGGCCTTTACAGCTTCACCGGGCAAGTGGCGAGCGCAGATGGCTCTCAGCCTAAGGCAGCCTTGGCACATCATCATTTCGAGTTTCGCACCCTGGAATGATAGAGACCTAAGTTCGGCGACTGAATAATAATAATTGTTAGTAACAGTATTATTTCAAGTCACATAGTACCTTTTATAACTATTATAAAATTTACACATTTGTTAAACTATCTAACTCTAACTAACTAATCGGTAAATAAATAAAGTTCCTCTTAAGACTACTCCATAAAAAAACGTTTACTATACTTTGAAACTTTGAAAAATGCAAACATGAAGTGTCACTTCACCGCGTCTTGAAATAGAGCGTTCGTAACTCTACCCTGTACAACGCTCAGTGTGGGTACGAGTGGCCTGCGACCTCGACACACTTGCTAAAACACAATAAGCACACTCGTTATGACCGTCGCTAGCCCGGCGAGCCGTCGAACAGCTTGAGTTAACGCTCTTCATGTGCAGTACAATAATTCCTTCAAGATGAAGGGGCTACTCAGATTGATTGCATTATACCTATAATAGCGTGTATGGACAGCTTCAATCAGTGATGTGCACTCTATGTATGCAAATATGCAGTGCATACCCTGTGTTTTCAGAAAAAATGAAAATTCGCTATCATACTAAAGGCCATCTTTCTTCGAATAAAATTGTCCTCTACGAGTATAAAACGGCACGCGATATACTGTCAACAGAAATACGAATAAATTTGTTAAAGTAAGTTTTTTTTAAATTATCTACTGCATACCCTACTTATGATTTCTCTACACGCACCTGGCTTTTATCATCCAGAAGAGAACAGTTTAAATCTTACCCAGGATACGGGATAGAACCGACAACATTCTGAGGGCTATCAAAGACATCATGCTTAGATGGCATTTAACCACTGGATTTTTATACCTACATATTAATTGCAAGGATCCAGTCTTTAACTGGAATCAGTTCTTTTACTGGGTGGTCATTAGTTGTACTATCAAAATCTACAAGGTACATAACCTTACATTACACGTCTTTGAGTCCAAAACGTCAGGAATACAATTTATTTTATTATTATTATTATTAAAAGCATCCCATTGTTCGATGCTCGTTAAGTATCCTGCTGGAATGGGAACTAACAAGTTGGGTGTTAAAAAAGCGTCCCCCGTCGGTCATTGGCAGCGGGCGGGGTCGGGCCGCATTCCTTTGCGCGGGCGCACGCCCACACGCGCGCCTGCCCGTACGTACTTGACGCGTTCATTAATAACGCCGCGACCGTGTCATGGTTTCCGGCCACCAGCTTGGATAGCACCTCGTCCATTAAATGCCAATTTAAAAATTATTAATTAAATTCGCTCCCCACAAAATTACGTTATCATTTTGCGACGTCCCTAAAGTGATCAGACCCTGCGCCCATCACAAGACACGACAGATGTTAAGTCTCACATCTGTGTCATAATTTTGAGCTTACATCGTACGAGTGCACTTCCCCACACAGCATAGCCATGCGAGAACACGCGGGTTCTCATCGGATTGGTGGGTTAACGTGTCCTCTGAAGCGCATCATCTATTTTACGGACAATCAGATTATTCTGCTTGCCAATGAAAAAAAACTGGTAAAAATTGCAAACAGAATGGAATCCGAAACCACGATACCCTGGGTCACGCAGTGATCTTAACGCTTCTATCACTAGGCCATGTGGGCAGATAGCATGGTTATAGCAAAACTGGGACTTAAACCACAGAATTGTTGGGTGTTAACAAATAAGGTGGAAGCGGGGAATATCTGCCTAAGACGCCAAATGAAGTCCAGCCCACAAATAATTCGAACCTATTGTTTCAACCAAGAATGGTTCTCATGAATGCCGCGCTGCTCCAACCGCCCCTTGTCAATGAATCTTGACTTGCTAACGTGATACTGTTTGTAAATCGGAATACTGTCGTTGCCATTAATGCCATTATCAGATGATTCGGAATGGCGTGAGTGGGCGCGCTCCCCTGAATGGACGTGTCGGATGGCTCGCCCACGCTCGCCCACGCGCCGTGCCTACTATGTACTCATTCTTGGTACAGTCCCCTTCATAACTAGATGAACACGTACAAATTAAAATAAAGCATAATTCACGCAGTCTGTGGAAGGACACGTGTTTATGCGAAGTGGACTTACAGTTCAACTTTTCTTGATATGTCAAAACGACATATGATTATGTCCTTAACTTATCTACGACATTTCGAGATATGACGTTAAGTAACGATTATGATTTACTATATGAAGCATTTTAAATATCATTTTTTAAAATTATTTAAGTCTAATGATGCACACGGCTAAACTGAGGTCTTTCCCAATGACGTGCAGACGAATCCCAAGATGTTATGGGTTCCAGTCTACACCTTTCCTCATGGCAATCTCACCAAACCATGGTACATCCTACCAAACAACGGACGATGCTCTTGTTATCCTGAACGCTACGTAACCTTTTGAAACCTCTCAACGTCAACGTTGCACCGTCAAGAGACCCCTTGTGGTGTGGTGATATATGGCTGAAATTATTTTGCTTGAATTTCAGATATTTTTGGCACCTTTCTTGTCTTTAACGATATTGACATGGCATCATCTATTTTTGATGATGACTGTACAAAGTACCCACCAACACAGCCTACGCACAGGGCTAATTGTCTTGATGACCGTTTACTCGGCATTGATCTAATTTAAGATACCATTCAGCAAGTACCGTCGTTATGATGAGATCGATACATCCTGTAATAATGTTCATGCGCTATGTTTGGGAATCAGATGGTTTGTAAATATTCTCCCATGCGTTAACGCACGTAACTCTCTTTCGTTGTAACCTATTGAAGTCCACTTCTAGATCTACATATATCCATCATTTATTCTGGTACATTCTGCGGCAGAAATCCTGGTCCTCCGCTTTTCTGGTCCAGCCTCCACCTGCCGCCATGCGCAATGCCGGTGTTTTGGTTTATTTCATTGTTTTACAGTTGCTATAAAATTCGCCTTAGAGCTAAAACATTAAGCTCTCATGCAATCAAACCTTTAATAGGTCATAGGTAGGTTATCTAATACGCACCTGCCGAGCGAATAGATGATGGCAAACCCATTCACTATCGTGAGAAGACCCTTAGTCCAAGGGGCTGTTAATAAGACGTAATTTGAAGTTGTTTGTAATTTATGTCTGACGTAAAATCAATGGCGACTTGACTGTGATAGGTTGAAGAGAAGAAGAAGAGAATTGTATTTATCATTAAGATACATGCTGCTATAATTACAAGTCAATTGCCATATATTTGATTTTTTAGCTAGTCTTCCGAAAACATAGAAAAGAAAACAGTGTTACGAGACACATTAAGCATTTTAGAGTTTACATACCGGCTCTTTTATCATCTGGCTTTTTGTAGGATTCGACCACATGGCGCAAGTTAAAAATTGCGTAGGAGAAAGAGTCAGAAAGTGATTTTGACTGAAATAGCTGGACGAGACGTCAATACGATCGTTTATTGTTCGTTGTCTTTTGACATTAAATTTCGAGGGCAACATTGTCAAAACAAGTGCGATAAACAGCGTGGGCTTGTGCGGTGATGAGCAGCGTGCGGCGGTGACTTCTCGCCTCTAATTTGATTGTTCACAAGCTAACTGAATGGCGGCTAGACGATTGAGAGGGCGAATTTGGAAAAGTGTCGCGTGGGCGGAGAGACGCGTTGGAGCCAAGGGTAGGTGGGACGGGGGGTTGGAGCGCTGTGTGGGCGGCCATTGAGCCGCGGGGGCAGGTGAATGGTGAGCCCCCGGCCTCTTCCCCCATTGAGCAGGGGCGATCGATCGCCCGGGCCCGCGACATTGAGCTCGCGCCCGCGCCTGACGACGCATGCCTGCACTCGTATTGCCTAGCGTTTGACATACCTATTTAAATATAGGTTCAGGTTATGATACAAAAAAAAGAACTGTGTAAAGCTATAATATCTGAGGAAATTCTGGAAGTATTCGGGTCGTAAAAATAATAGTAAACACTGTACAGACTGAAAGACAAATGCCTTCGTTAGCAATGCAGTTTCGGTGCGGGTTGGCAGATACATATTTTGGTACTTCTTTATGAAAACTTGAAAGTATAGTTTAGGAATTCAGAGCATATTTTGCCTGCTTATTATATTAACTCACAATTTCAGCGGTCAGTTTCGGTACTTTATAGTATGTTCAAAGATTACCTAGCAATGATAGCTACGAAAGAATACTGTAATATACATTATATATTTAATCCATAGTGAAAAACTATAAATCTGGTAACCTTTTGCTGAGGTTAGGGCAACGATAAATAAAAACATCTATTCAATGTTGAGTTAGGGTGTTAATATTGTGGAAATGCCTACAGGCAGTAGTTGGTATGGCCGATATGAGGGTTTTAATAGCACCACAAGAATAACGAGAAAGTAGGCCCAAAATAATATGAGACAAACTGATCTGGCATCTCACTGATAGGCAAATTCTTTACCATCACATCGTCCAGATTACTGGCTTACTACATAATTGATTTATGCCAAAACCACTGTGTAACGCGTCAAGTAGCAAAGGTGACAAGGGTGCGCAATAAATCAAGTTAGGAGTAGTGGGATGGCTATTAGCGCCGCTGCGTGCGCTGCACGCCGTCACCGCGTGATTGATATTAAGGACGTTAGGCCTGAACTCCACCAAAGCGGAGAGATGTTTTTAAAACAACCAATGAATGAAAAAAGGCTGGGCCTCCAAAGCTCCACTTCCTTTCCACACAACTCTATTGGTTAATTAAAAAAACATCTCTACGCTCGTCTCGTCTCCGCTTTGGTGGAGTCCGGGCCTAAAGTGCGTTTGATAGGCAGCACCCGTTATTGGATTATCTTGTTCATTAGGTTTCGTCGGTCGCGGAAGCTTCCTTTGCGCCGATCACTTGCGTAATCTGATTAGCGATCGTTCACATGCCGCTGAAAGCTTCACGTAATCTCTGTGCTCCCACATTGCCTATTCAATCCTTACGGTTTCGAACATCCAAGATAAGGTTAAGAGCGTTTTCCAATATAAGTTGAGACTTTTTGTTTTCCAAGGGAATTTGTTGTTGGTCGCAGATGTCCGTTATGACGTCCGGGTGTAAATGTCGAGTCTACTTGATCCGAATGATGGTTCCTTTGCGGCACGTGACCGTTTTTCGAAGGACTTTTGAAACAGGGGGGAGCGACGATTTGAAGAGTGCCCTCTTTTTTATGTTAAAGAGGCAAACGAGCAAACGGGTCATCTAATGGTAAATAACACCGCCGCCCATGTTCTTTTCCAATACCAGAGGGCACTGAAATGCTTTGCCGGCCTTAGGATCGTCTTCTCGTTTGCCTATCTACGAAATAAATAAAAAACTTTTTGCTAACAGGAAAAACGTGATCGAAAGCAAAGCTCATTTGCTTTCAATTCTTAATATTAATTACTACATGTTTGCCTATCGGTAGTTTAGTATATGAGTTAACTTGTACAGCACATCAGTACAACATCATAGTTTCCATGTCAATTAATATATGTAATAGAGTTACAATTGAAGACTATAAGCGCGGACAGGCCAATTAGTTATGGAACAATGAAATGTGACAACACAAGCAATATGGACATGGTGCATATTTTATGATTGCGTTGTTTGTTGTAATCGTGGAGTGGTCTGTTATTAATATTAGATAACGCAGAATGAACGTATGGTTTTTTAATGAAATAATTGTTTGCCTAGGGAAAGAATTTTGTTTTTGTATATTGCCGAATAGTGAACAAAGGTCCAGACACCCTCCTACATACATACAGACTTATATGATTTTCACGTTTTTTTTCTCCCTTGCCTTGTTCATGGATATACTCGTAATATTTTTTATGGGATAGCGTGCAAACGAGCAGACGGCTCTTCTGATGTATGATGTTCACCAATGCGATACCAGAGGGCAAACAAATGCACTGCGGGCCTTTTAAATGGGAATACGCTCTTTTCTTGATGGTCGCCAGTTAGTATAGCTTAGGGAATATTCCAGATGGTATGGCTATGGCTAAGGGCGTCGGTGGCTCAATGGTGTGGTCTGTCGCCCTTTTACCGGAAGGGCTGAGGTTCAAAACCCGCCACGTACCAAGGTGGTTTCGAGTAAAACATGTACGTTATCCGACGCTTTTACGGGGAAGGAAAACATCGTGAGGAAACCAGCGCACGCCTGCGAAGAGATTCAAAGGTTGTGCGTGAAGTCGTCCAACCCGCACTGTGCCCGCGTGGACGACTAAGGCCTAATCACCGTATACAGGCTCGTGCCCCTCGGTGGGGACGATTAATGAGCTGATGATGATGATTAAGCAAGCTAAAAGATACATTTGTTTGTTTTCCAGGTCCCTGCGCATATCAGGTTCCGGTTGCGACGAGGCACTGTCGTCTGGTTCATCATCGGAGTGCGAGGAGGCGCACTCGATGGCCCCGCAGGAGTTCCCCATAGAGATCCTGCCCAACCTGTACCTAGGAAATTCCACAAATAGCGAAGACTGCGATGCGCTCGCTAGGCACAACATCAAGGTATTCATTTATTCACAGTCTCTCTTTGCAATTTAATTTATTGAATTTGCAAGCTTGCACGTAATAGTTATTCATCCAGTAATAAGAGCAAATCGAAAAGAAAATGACTCACTTACAGCTGACGCGTATTTGTAGAATTCCTTACAACACGACCGGATTACAATGAAATTAATCATAAGCAGCGATTATTACGCCACTGCTGCGGATGACAAGCGCTTGTTGGCTGCAAACGGGCTTACGTCATACGGTTACCGGTGCCTTGTGGATTCCTAATGTGTATAGTTACTAAGGGCCCGTTTCTGAAGGGTTTGCAACCCTTTAGATTTGCATTTGCGATTCTATAAGTGTATGTCTGAGTAACATCAATAAAGTGTCTTTGTTTGTTAAAATTTAGTATCCACAACTATCGTTTATTATTAAGAGGGGGGTTGAGAAACCATTATAGGTAGACTTTACGCTGGACGGGTTAATAAATTATTTTGGGATCTATACTAATTAGTCAAAATTCCAAATGTAGAGAAAACATGTTTGGTACATTTGGTACATGCAGTAATATTTCAGCGGGAGGACAGACAAAATAAATGTTTAGTACGGGCTTATTTAACACGTCTATGTAATTCTACTAGAGCCATATAGCGTCATAACTGCTTAACAAAAGCCTACCCCAATGATTTTCAAAATTGTTGGGTCTCAGAAGACAAATACAGTAACCCCTTTCAATGCCCCACACTATACCATAAAGCGTATTTAACACCTTAGTCATTCTCGTGCCAAACATACCTTTGTTGAAATGTCAACTTTAAGAAACGTTTATATATTTCAGTACGTGTTAAACGTGACGCCGGACTTGCCCAACACGTTCGAGGCCGAGGGCTGCGGCATCAACTACCTGAAGATCCCCATCGCGGACCACTGGAGCCAGAACCTCGCCGTTCATTTCCCACAAGCGATACGGTTTATTGGTACGTTTGCTCATCATCAGCTCATTAAACGTCCCCACCGAGAGGCACGAGCCTACCGAATAGGGTGATTAGACCTTAGTCGTCCACGCGGGCCCAGTGCGGGTTGGGTGACTTCACGCACAACTTTTGAATCTCTTCAGGTTTTCTCACGATGTTTTCCTTCACCGTAAGAGCGTCGGATAACGTACATATATTTTTCGAAAATTCGGAAACACATTGGTACGTGGCGGGATTTAAGCCTCAGCCCTCCCGGTAGGAGGGTGACAGTCCACACCATTGAGCCACCGACGCTCACTTGGTACGTTTGTTCATTGATATTGTGGTATCCTGTTGCCTTCCGATCTGAAGAATGCAGGTTCCCGCCGCGTACCAATGACTTTTTGAATACTACCGGTCGGTGAGGATGTCACAACGACAGGTCACCTGATGGTAACTGATACGCTTGATCATAGAGCGACATTGAATGAGACCAACAACCGATAGTCAGTTATTATTCTTCGTCAACGCAGCTCTGCACCCTTCACCATAGAGATAGGTTTCTTATACCCGGTAATTTTACTAGCTGACGTGTACTCATGATCTAATGCGTGCACTCTTTATATGCAAATAAGCCATGCATACCTTGTGCATCCAGACAACCCGAAAATTATTTGATCTGTCTGCTTGTTTGCCCCCTATTCTATAAAAAAATATATAATTTTGTCGTATAAGCAATGTATAGTTTTCATTAACGATATATATGTGCGTGTGTACTAGAGAGTCGGTAGTTCAATGGTATGGACTGTTGCCATCCTCCCGGGAGGGCGTAGGATCACATCCCGTCACGTACCAATGTGTTTTTGAATTTTCTCCCTTATGGTGAACGAGAACGTGAGGAAACCTGCGCACGCCTGCGATGAGATTCAAAGGTTGTGTGCGATCGTCGGCCGATCTGCACTGGGTCTGTGTGGACGACCAAAGTCTAAACACTCTACGGGTAACGCGCCTAGCTACTCGGTGGGAACGTATAGTGAGCTGATATGATGATTATGAATCGGTTTGTTCATAGATGATATGAAGATATTATTTTGAAAGCTAGCGACAGTCCACTGTTGAACTTAGTCCTCTTTTTTGTGGCGAAGGTCTCATGCGAGATTGCCGAAAGGGTTGAAGAGACTATTGTAAAATGTTATGTTGAATTATGATTGATTGTGTGTAAGATATTATATGACTGTAAATCAATGTTTTGTGGGTAATGAACGTGATGTGTGGTGTGTGTGGTGTAGAGGAGGCGATGTGCGCGCGCGCCGGCGTGCTGGTGCACTGCGTGGCGGGCGTGTCGCGGTCGGTGACGGTGACGCTGGCGTACCTCATGCAGCGCCACCGCCTCAGCCTGCGCGACGCCTTCGACCTGGTGCGCAGCCGCAAGCCCGACGTCGCGCCCAACTTCCACTTCATGCGACAGCTGCACGCCTTCGAGCGCGACCTCGGCCTCCATCAGCGCAGCGCCACATTGAGTAAGGTCTGCATTGTATTACCGACCGATCCCACACACCCAACACACACCAGCACCCACACACAACACAACCCAACACACGTACACACACACACTACACATTCACATCTACTGACATTCACACAGCGCCATCTAGATATATACAAAGAATAATGTTTATTGTGCAATTCCAAACATGTAACAGTTGTTGAGAGTATATTAACAATTAAGTATAA